>LR750931.1:0-37994 GCA_902729485.2 Mus minutoides | reverse complement strand
AGATCTTCTTGGATTTCTTTCTTCAGAGACTTGAAGTTCTTATCATACAGATCTTTCACTTCCTTAGTTAGAGTCACACCAAGATATTTTATTTTCTTTGTGACTATTTTGAAGGGTGTTGTTTCCCTAATTTCTTTCTCAGCCCATTTATCCTTTGTGTAGAGAAAGGGCATTGCTTTGTTTGAGGTAATTTTATACCCAGCTATTGCACTGAAGCTGTTTATCAGGTTTAGGAGTTCTCTGGTGGAATTTTTGTGGTCACTTATATATACTATCATATCATCTGCAAATAGTTATATTTTGACTTCTTCCTTTCCAATTTGTATCCCCTTGACCTCCTTTTGTTGTCTAATTGCTCTAGCTGGGACTTCAAGTGCTATATTGAATAGATAGGGAGAAAGTGAGCAGCCTTGTCTAGTCCCTGATTTTAGTGGGATTGCTTCAAATTTCTCTCCATTTACTTTGATGTTGGCTACTAGTTTGCTGTAGATTGCTTTTATTATGTTTAGGTATGGGCCTTGAATTCCTGATCTTTCCAAGACTTTTATCATGAAGGGGTGTTGGATTTTGTCAAGTGCTTTCTCAGCATCTAATGAGATAATCATGTGGGTTTTGTCTTTGAGTTTATTTACATAGTGGATTACTTTGATGGCTTTCCATATATTTATATTAAACCATCCCTGAATTACTGGAATGAAGCCTACTTGTTCATGATGGATGATCATTTTGATGTGTTCTTGGATTCAGTTAGCGAGAATTTTTTTGTTTTTGCATCAATATTTATAAGGGAAATTGTTCTGAAGTTCTCTATCTTTGTTGTGTCTTTATGTGTTTTGGGTATCAGAGTAATTGTGGCTTCATACAATGAATTGGGTAGAGTACCTTCAGTTTCTATTTTGGTGAATTGTTTGAGAAGAACTGGAATTAGGTCTTTGAAGATCTGATAGAACTCTGCACTAATCCTGTTAGTCCTGGTCTTTTTTTGGTTGGGAGATTATTAATGACTGCTTCTATTTCTTTAGGGAATATAGGACAGTTTAGGTCCTGATTTATCTGATCCTGATTTAACTTTGGTACTTGGTATCTTTCTAGAAGTTTGTCTATTTTATCCAGGTTGTCCATTTTTGTTTAATATAGCCTTTTGTAGAAGGATCTGATGGTGTTTTGGATTTCCTCAGGATCTGTTGTTATGTCTCCCTTTTCATTTCTGATTTTGTTAATAAGGATGCTGTCCCTGTGTCCTTTAGTGAGTCTGGCTAAAGATTATCTTGTTGATTTTCTCAAAGAACCAGCTCCTGGTTTGGTTGATTTTTTGAATAGTTCTTTTTGTTTCCACTTGGTTGATTTCGCCCCTGAGTTTGATTATTTCCTGCTCTTGGGTGAATTTACTTCCTTTTGTTCTAGAGCTTTATTTCACTCCTCTTGGGTGAATTTACTTCCTTTTGTTCTAGAGCTTTTCGATGTGCTGCCAATCTGGTAGTGTATGCTCTCTCTAGTTTCTTTTTGGAGGTACTCAGAGCTGAGTTTTCCTCTTAGGAATGCTTTCATTGTGTCCCATAAGTTTGGGTATGTTGTGGCTTCATTTTCATTAAATTCTAAAAAGTCTTTAATTTCTTTCTTGATTTCTTCCTTGACCAAGGTATCATTGACGTGAATGCTGGAGTTCTGTTATTTATGTTGTTATTGAAGATCAGCCTTAATACATGGTGATCTGATAGGATGCATGGGCCAATTTCAATATTTTTGTATCTGTTGAGGCCTGTTTTGTGGCCAATTATATGGTCAATTTTGGAAAAGGTACCATGAGATGCTGAGAATAAGGTATATCCTTTTGTTTTAGGATAAAATGTTCTGTTGATATATGTTAAATCCATTTGTTTCATAGTTTCTGTTAGTTTCACTGTGTTTCTGTTTAGTTTCTTTTTCCAGGATCTGTCCATTAATGAGAGTGGGGAGTTGAAGTCTCCCACTATTATTGTGTGATGTGCAATGTGTGCTTTGAGCTTTACTATAGTTTCTTTGATGAATGTAGCTGCCCTTGTATTCAGAGCATAGATATTCAGAATTGAGAGTTCCTCTTGGAAGATTTTACCTTTGATGAGTATGAAGTGCCCCTCCTTGTCTTTTTTGATAATTTTGGGTTGAAAGTCTATTTTATTCGATATTAGAATGGTTACTCCAGCTTGTTTCTTCGGACCGTTTGCTTGGAAAATTGTTTTCCAGCCTTTCACTTTGAGGTAGTGTCTGTCTTTTTTCCTGAGGTGTGTTTCCTGTAAGCAACAAAATGTTGGGACCTGTTTGTGTAGCCAGTAGTTAGTCTAGGTCTTTTAATTGGGGAATTGAGTCCCTTGACATTAAGAGATATTAAGGAAAAGTAATTGTTGCTTCTTGTCATTTTTGTTGTTAGATTTGGGATTCTGTTCTTGTGGCTGTCTTCTTTTAGGTTTGTTGGAGGATTACTTTCTTCCTTTTTCTAGGACATAGTTTCTGTACTTGTATTGGTGTTTTTTCGTTATTATTCTTTGAAGGGCTGAATTCGTGGAAAGATATTATGTGAATTTGATTTTGTCATGGAATACTTTGGTTTCTCCATCTACGGTAATTGAGAGTTTTGCTGGGTATAGTAACTTAGGCTGGCATTTGTGTTCTCTTAGTGTCTGTATCACATCTGTCCAGGATCTTCTGGCTTTCATAGTCTCTGGTGACAAATCTGGAGTAATTCTAATAGGCCTTCCTTTATATGTTACTTGACCTTTTTCCCTTACTGCTTTTAATATTCTGTCCTTATTTAGTGCGTTTGTTGTTCTGATTATTATGTGTCTGGAGGAATTTCTTTTCTGGTCCAGTCTATTTGGAGTTCTGTAGGCTTCTTTTATGTTTATTGGCATCTCTTTCTTTAGGTATGGGAAGTTTTTGGTTTTTTTTTTTTGTTTTGTTTTTTTTGTTTTTGTATAATTTTGTTGAAGATATTTGCTGGACCTCTAAGTTGAAAATCTTCATTTTCTTCTACTTCTATTATCCATAGGTTTGGTCTTCTCATTGTGCCCTGGATTTCCTGGATATTTTGAGTTAGGATCTTTTTGCATTTTGCATTTTCTTTGATTGTTGTGTCCATGATCCCTATGGAATCTTCTGCACCTGAGATTCTCTCTTCCATCTCTTGTATTCTGTTGCTGATGCTCATATCTATGGTTACTGATTTCTTTCCTATGTTTTCTATCTCCAGGGTTATCTCCTTTTGGGTATTCTTTATTGTTTCTACTTCCATTTTTAGATCCTGGATGGTTTCCATCCCCTGTTTGGTATTGGTTTCCTGTAACTCTCTAAGTGATTTTTATGTTTCCTCTTTAAATTCTTCTAGTTGTTTACCTGTACTTTCCTGTATTTCCTTCTTAAAGTCCTCCATCATCATCATGAGAAGTGACTTTAGATCCATGTCTTGCTTTTCTGATGTGATGGTGCATCTAGGACTTGCCATTGTGGGAGAGTTTGGTTCTGATGATACCAAGTAACCTTGGTTTCTGTTGCTTCTGTTCTTATGCTTGCCTCCTGCCATCTGATTATCTCAAGTGCTTGCTGTCCTCAAAATATCTGATTGGAGCATGTCCTTCTTATAATCTCAATTGATTCTGGACTCCTCAGAGTCCAGATTTCACTGTGATCCTTTGATTGTGGGCTCCTGTGAACCTGAGATTCTGGGTGTGTCTGAGTTCTTGGTAGTCAAGTTCTACTGAGACCCTGAAATACTTGTGTGACCTAGCTCCTGTTATCCTGGGATACTGTTGTCCTAAGATCCTGGGAGTGTTACAGTGCCTGGGAGTGGTGTCTCCTTTGAGGAGCGTGGAGCTATCTGGTCAGTGGTCCCAAGAATGCATAAAGAGTCCTCTAGGGACCTTGGGGGTGTCCACTGACTCTGCACCCAAGGTGACCGGTGCTGGTGCTGACTGGAAGGGACTTGTGCCCCTGGTCTGGCCGATTCTCTGCCTCCCTAATGCTGTCTCAGGTCCTGAGTGATTGGATTGGAACAGATGTTGAGCTCCACTCACCAGTAGTCCCAAGATCGCATGGAGAGTCCTCTAGGGACAGTGGGGGTGTCCGCTGACCCCGCACCCAAAGGTGACCGGTGCTGGTGCTGACCGGAAGGGGGGTGTTTTGGTTTTTTTTTTCCACATTTCTTTGATATTGATCCTTTCTAGCTTTTTCTCTTAAGGTCTGAGCTATAAATGTGCTAGACCAATCTGTGTACTTGGTACTGTGTGAACTCTAAAACTTTGAATGAGAATCAGTTCTAGCAATAGAGACTAAATCCAATCCTGAATATGAAACATGGAAAGGGTCAAGACAGTAGTTCTTCAGACTGCTGGGGACACAGTTTAGAGAAGCCAGGAAGAGCTGGAGATTGGAGATGTCTACAACTGATCTTTCTTTCATGAGAGTACCACAGAAGCAATTCTAAATACCAAAGTCTTGCCTAACTTAAAGACTGAAGCTTGTTCCTCAGGTTGAGGTCAGAAGACAACTTGCAGATATCAGTCCTCTTTTTCCACCATGTGGGTTCTGGGGATTAAATTCATGTTATCAGCCTTGGGGGGGTCATCTTTATTCACCTCACCACTTTTATGGCCCACAACATAGTAATTATTGATTGAGGGCCTCAGTGGTCATAGAAGGCATCAGGATAAAAGTCACCCCTGAGCTCCTTGCTAAGAAGAGGTGAGTGAACTCTGTGTTGAGATTTGGTCTGTTGCTATGCATTGTGATGCCAAGTGCCGGATCCCAAAACCTTGTTGCTCCAGAGATGAGCATCCACGCATAGACCCAAGTGATAATATGCGACCTTGCCTCCAAGTTATTTCTGATTGGTAAAGAAAGATACTTACAGGCTATAGCTAGGCAGAATTTAGATAGGCAGGACTTGGTGTTACCAGGCTTAGAGTCAGAGAAGATCAGGAGAAGAGAAAGAAGTGGAGAAAGGAGAAAAATGCCATGGGTTAGGGGTCAAAAAGTATGGCCATGGGGGCTGACCTATTGGAGCTAAGAGCAAACTAGATGAAAGATATTAAGTAATAACTTGGTGTTATTGATAGGAAAGTAGATTCTAATAGCATAGAGGGTAGATATCTGCCCAGCTCTAGTGCTAATTAAGGCTTATTGTAAATAATAAAAGTTGAGTTTTATCTGAATGATCAAGGGCAGAGTAGAAATCCTTCATCAGGATTAAATTTTTCTAAAACAATGAACTTCAGAAGTAGTGACTGGCCGTGGGGAAGGCAGGGTCTTGTTCTTTGTAGGATGAGTTAACATTTTTGACTTCTAATATATTCATTTCCAAACAGACTTTTATTATTGATTGCAGCATAGTACTAATGATTAAATATTTTTTGAACATAAAATTCTTAAATTAAACAAACTTTATGTGCACGAGCATGCATGCATATGTGTCTGTCTGACTGCTGTGTGTGTGTGTGTGTGTGTGTGTGTGTGTGTGTGTGTGCCTTTATTTTTAACATTATGGCCATATAGACAGATGTAGACAAAGAGAAGAGAACACCTGTGTTTTCTGTTCTGCTGTGCTTGTTCATAGCATGTTTTTTGTTTCCTGGTCTAAGTTGCTCATTTCTCATACACATACTTAATTTACATGTTGATTTCTTGTCTTCCACATTTAATCGATTAGGCTAAATACCATAGTATCTTTTATAGCACTGTGCACACAACACAGTTATCATTTCACTTTTAGTTATGGGATTTCTAAATAAAATATTAGCCTCTCCTTTAGGCTGCATACTCCACAATTAATGAGCACATGATACCTTTGCTTACCATAAGACTCTATTTATCAACTGTATCTGTGAACATACTCAATTTATCTTATTTTAATGACTGGTTGGATGGATGCTTATAAAAGTCATTTAGATGGCATAGGAATGAATGTACAGATGTACATTCATCGTACATAAATGTGTAGCAGAGAATGCATATGGACAAAGGATTCTGGACTAAAGATGGAGGAGATGCACAAGACATACAGCTGGAAGGTGGGACTTGGGCTTAATCTGAGAGAGCCTCAGATACCAGGGAGAAGCACTTTAGTGAATAAGCTATGTAGTGAGCAGTCATTAAAGAATTCTGGGCAAATGTGCCTTATGAAAAATTGTGTTAATAACATAAACATACCATATAAAATGTACCTGAAGAGAAAGACTGCAGCCAAAGAGTGCAGCTAGAAATGATTTTTTTTTTACATTTTAAAAGAGATGTATTTTTTATATTAGTAAACTGTAGTTGTCTTCAGACATACCTGAAGAAAGCATTGGATCCCATTACAGTTGGTTGGGACCCACCATGTGCTCCCTGGGAATTGAACTCAGGACCTCTGGAAGAGCATTCAGTACTTTTAACTGCTGAAGGTCTTTTGAAATTACGGTTTTGAGAACCACTGAGTACTTTCATAGCTAACACTGGACAATGGTTGGAAAAAATGTATATTTGTTACCTTGGTATAGATATAATAAAATACATAGCAGAAACAATGAAATGAAGCAAATGTTTGATTGAGTTTATGGTTTTAGAATGTTCAGTACATAGTGCATGGCCCCAGGAACTTGGGTGGATCAATATCATTGGATAATAGCATTGGATGGCAAAGTTTCTGACCTCATGATAGACAGGAACAAGTGAAACAGGAGGAGGATAGGACTTTTGGAAAAGATACACCAAGAACCCACTTCAAGAGATCTACTTCTTTCAAGGAAGTTCCATCTCCTATGTTTCCCACAACTGCCCCAAATAGCACCACTATGAAGAAAAACAAGCTTTCAAAGCATAATCTTATGCTAAATGTTTCCTATCCAAACCAGGGTAGTGAGAAAATATGAATATTGTTTTAAGGGAAAGAGTTGATATTGCTTATTTATGTCATATTAGGAGGAGGTAAAGGCAGACAGAGAGAAAAAGTATAACTGACAATAGTGTTAGCAGCACTTGGGTGTTTCTGAAACAGGTTGTTTAGGTCATGTAGAATAATATTCTGTACCAAAGTGGAGGCTGAAGTTAAAAAGAGTGAAGCCACAGATCTGGTACTTCATATGGAGTTTTAATGGTAGATAGAGATCCTGAGGACAGTTTTTCTAACTCATCGTAACTGATATTTTAGAGATTTCTTTGGCAGAAACAGCATAATGGAGATAGTCAGTAGAGTCTGGAATGACATGAGAGATATTCAAGTGTAAGTGCCATGCAGTTTAATATATTTTGGGAATCTGAGGGTGGCAGGGTGGCAGAGTTACAGTTAATGGACTTGATCATCTGTCACAGAAAAATTTCCATTTCAAATCTATCTATCTATCTATCTATCTATCTATCTATCTATCTATCATCTATCTATCTATGATTTATATGTATAAGTGTTCTGCCATATAAATGTCTGTGTGCCACATGCATGTATATCCCTCAGAGACCAGAAGAGGGCAATGGATTCCCAGGAAATGGAATTACAGATGATTGGCAAGCTACCACGTGGGTGCTATGAATCAAACCTGGGTCTTCTGGTGGAACAGCTAACAATTTTATCCTCTGAGACATCTATCTACCCTACCATTTTGTACTCAATCCTTAGTCCTTCAATTTCCTATTATTGAAAATAGCTAATGATTTTCATGGTAGCTTAGTACTCACTACACAATAGATAATTAATCTGCACCTCAATCCTGTTATGAATGCAATTTCCCCAATAGAAACACAAAAGGAGAAAGAAGATCAGATATGCAACAACTTTTATAATATCAATTAAGTATGGATAGACTTTTAAGAAAATTCACCAATCGTGGTATCATTCGTGGTTTTGGTCAAGTTCTCTGTGTTCATGTTTAAGGTGGAATACTGTATTCCTAGACATTGAAAGTTTTTCACTAGTAATTCTGGTATCTACCCATTAACTCAACAACTAGATTTTCTTTATGCAATGACTAAACACTTTTCTAATATCAAAAAATCACATCACATCACACATCATGTTTTATTATTGTAAGTGTTATCAGTTACTAAGGAAGATGAGGCCAGAGGATGGTTATGCTGAACCTAGACTAGGAAATCATGAGACTCATGGAACAACATTAAAAGCAATAACTAAGTATACAATAACATAATGATAATTATTCTCCTTCCTGAAAATCAAATTATCCTAAATAGAAAGATGGAAATTTCTCATTTTAGGAGCTGGATACAAACACAATTGTGATGTTTAATAAGTAACTTGCTAGCTTGGATTGATGTTGATAAAGATAGAAAAATGAAATGCTGTTTTCCAAGCTTCTAAATTGCATGTTATTTATTCTAAAATGTGAAGCTGATTATAAGATTCAATAGTAATCAGACTGAATTAATAGTAGTCCTGTAATAAACCTTCATTTTCTCAGTAGTCATGAAAATCTAAGTAAATGAAAATTGAGAAGATGTAACCATTGAGGAAATGAATTTATCTTTGCTTATAGCTTGACATATTTCTTTGAATGATCAATAAAACTGTGTAATTAATATAAAAAACAATAATTCAACTTCCTCTATTAAAGATCTTTTCCATAAAATCCAACTTTACATGTTACAATAACATTATCTGGACTGAGAAAACTTGTGTATGTGTGTATGTGCATGTGCCTGCATGTGTATGTGTTCACTATTGTATTATATGTATATTATATGTATTTATAATATAAACATCCGATAATAATTGAAAAAAGGCCATGCATTTGAGACATAGCAAGTGGTAGGACAAGAGCAGTCTTGGTGGAAGGAAAGCAAAGGAAGTAATGATATAATTATAATTTTCAAATCTAAAATTATAATAAATATAGTTTAAAAGACAAAATTTCATCCTTAGTTCACATGTTCTTTCGTGCCATTCTTGAGCTAATTATTTAAAAAACTAACTTGCTTTTACTTTTTCTTTCCTCTTGTCTTTTTCAAAAGTGATTTTCTATTAGAAAATCTAGGTAAATTTAGGTCTAGCAATAAATAATGTTCACTCTGTGTCTTCTAGATTCTTGCCTTTATGCTTTTAGTTTCCCCTTTCTCATTACAAATTATGTTTAGTAACATTCTCTGGCATTGCTTGATGATTTAGATAAAGATAAGCAAAAAGTTCGGCTTAATACAGGGTTTGCTAGACAGTAAAAATACTACGTGCCCAATAAATCTTACCTAATAACATGTTTAAGCACAGTCATTATTGTTCTTGCTGACTTTATTTGGAGCAGGCAGGTCAGTCGAATTTGTTTCTTACTTTCCTTAGTTGTTGTTGGGAGATTGTTTTAGTCCATGTCAACAGAGGAAGCATCCGTATTTAGAGCTACTTATTATGGAATTAATGCAGAAACAATATGTGCTTTTAACTCACTCTTTAACATAAGTTTATTCCTTGGGAAGATTTCTACAACAGAATTTTGGTGATTTGGTGGATAGTGATGGCAGATCCCTGAAAGTATGCATTGGAGCTAATTGAAAGGCTACATTGGCCAAGACAGGATATTTTTCACTAAAGTCTATGCATAACATAGCATCAGAGAGTACTGAGTAGATAGTAATCTTAAACGTAAAAGGCAAAAGACTGAAGGGGAATGCATGGTTCATAAGGCATAAAATAAATTTATTTCAATCAGCAGTACACATTTCTTGGCAGCCAGAATCTATTATATAATTGTGATTAAAATCTTTACAAGAAGCCTAGTGGATTATTCCATCACACATTGGTATCAGATTGAAGGTTAATGTTCCAAGTGATAGAAGACCAAGAGGAGAGTTGGGATTCGGTCACTTGACTCATGTGTGAAAGGTAAGACAGGATCTAGGGTAGGTTAAGACTATGTAGATTGAGGGTAATATGTAAAACTGTAGTTAAGTTAGTAGGTGACATTAAAAGGGGTTAATCAACATAGCTTAAAGTTTGGAAAGGACTAGAAGCTATCATATAAGTATTAGCTATTTACTGAGGAGTTATATATTCTCATGTAGAGATATATGTCATTTGTCAGTTAACTTAGCAACTTCATGAAGGAGATAACATAGTTATGTATATTTATGAATAGAAAAATCTGAGTGTAGGGATGTTAAAGCAGTTGCCCCCTCTTTGCAAACACAGTAAGTCACTGAGGTGTGGCTAACGTGCATTGCTGCATCTCTGTTCTTGATGACTTGGATCACAAGAGCTCAGAAGCAGAGGACATTGAGAGACTATAGAGAACATTTAACTAGAGTTAAAGGAGGAGTGCACTGCAGTTAGTTGGTGTCCTACTCCACCCCCTTCCATGGTTAAGGCTGGAATGTGGGGAGGGCATTCTCCATTCACCATGGTGGTTTGCTCTCTCAGGGCAGACTCTAACATTAAAGAAGTACGATGCTTTACCCAAACACTGAGTTTCTCAGGATAGAAATTAGATTCAGACTGTTTATACCACAGTCTTGGCAGTATAAGTCTTAAGATTTTGTGTTCCCAGGGCACAGACTGAAGGGATACACATTCAGGAGGCCCAATAGTTTGCCCTTTGTAGCCTATCTAGCAGAGGACTTGAGAAAAATGGGCGGATGCTTCTTCTCGGTGGTTCTCTCCTTTGCTTCCTTGCTTGAGCAGATCACGTTTTGAATAATTAATGTATCTTATTTTACTAGAAAAAAGCACAAAAACGCTTCCCAGTTTATAAAAGCTTTCTGTGAGCATTGCAGCCTGTTGGTCTCAGACAAGAAAGAGACAGTCACTGTAAACCTAAAATACGTTTATATGATAAACGTTCTAATGGAAAACAATATTTAATGTGAATTTATCACAAACGTTGATAAATGAGGTTTAAATATCTGTGTTTTGTCCCATCTCATGATCAAGGAATGTTCAACAGGTAACATCTTGGGACTGTGAATCTATTTTCTACATTTTTTCTATGTATTTCTACATCACCAAATTTATAGATTTGCTCTATGAATAATCAGAAACTTACAACCAACAAAAATGCAAAGAATAAGTGTTAGCAGAGTGTTTGGCCACAGATGAGACATTTAAATCCCCCCCAAGGCTCAGTAACTGTCATAGAAGCAAAACAGAAAGATTGTCAGGAGTACATAAGTGAAAGAATGTCATCTGGACATGACAGGACAGGTGTCCTTATGCACTCATAGCAACTGCGATGCCAGCACAAGATCAAGCCAGTCTACATTCTTGTGTGATGTGGAGGAAAGTCTCATACCTCTGGAGCTACAGACAGTGAGTAGCTTCTGGGAGATCGAGTGTCAGTTTTCTTTAAAGGTGTGGCTCCTGATAGGTTGATCACACTCCAGTCGATGTCCTCATTCTAGAGATATATGGGAAGCACACATTAGACTTGACAGGCTATAAAAAACAAAATACTACAAGCATGTACAGGGCTAAGGATGTAGAAGGTAGGTATAAGATAATTTAAGGAGATGTTTGGGGTGAATATGAACAAAATACATTCTATAAAATTCTCAAAGATTTAATCTTTTTTTTAATTATTAAGTGTAGTGGCACACACCTTTAATCCCAGCGCTAGAGAGCAAGAAAGGAGTATTTCTGATTTCAAGGCTAACCTGATCCACATAACAAATTCTAGGAGACCACCCAGGGGTTATGGGTTATGCAGTGGGTTTCTGGCTCAAAGTAAATAAATAGCAGATTGTTGCAATGCAAAAAACCTAAAATAAAATTGGAAAATACAGTATCTTTGTACCGATTTTGGAGGGACACTCAAGACAGACAAATATTCCTAGAAAAGTTAATGAATTTAAGTGTCTTCCTTGCTTAAATTTATTAAATATTTCAAATCTTCCCTCATTATCCATACAGTATACCATAAATTTTCTGATACAAAATATAAGGATCTTTATATTGCAAGCATCATTTTCTCCTTAGAAAGCATTTTTTTATCCCTTCTTATTGGATACTTATTTCACATTCATTCTGTGCTATCATTGCACAGGGCACTTGACATAGAATGTTTATAATATATTTATATTATATATTTTATTGTATCATAATAATCAATGACCATATACATTACATAGAGCTGATAAAATGATACAGCAAAGACATTGAGAAGCTAATTTAAGTAGAAAGGATTATTTAAATAACAACCTTTTTTTTTTTTTTTTTTTTTGAGACAGGGTTTCTCTGTATAGCCCTGGCTGTCCTGGAACTCACTTTGTAGACCAGGCTGGCCTCGAACTCAGAAGTCTGCCTGCCTCTGCCTCTGTCTCCCGAGTGCTGGGATTAAAGTTGTGAGCCACCACGCCCAGCTTACAACCATTCTTTAGACACATAATTTGATAGACATGAATAGAGAGCATCTCCTTATTTCTGTTTTAGAACACCAGAAAAGGCATCAAAGAAGTGAAGACATTAGAGTGATAATGGAAGAATTTGTCAAATGGACTGAATGGTAGAATACATTCCAATCACAGGCAGTAGCACAAGGAAAGAGAAGGAGCCCCTAAGCACTTAGTAGCTGTGTGTAGAAAAATGAAGGTATTTGTTGGATGACAGTATAGGGTGTAGTAGTGAGGGGCAGTCCCAGAGACGAGACTGGTAAAGTCTGCTGGGCTAGGTTTGAGAGAACATTTGTGCAACACTAATAATTATAAACTTTCTCCTACTTTGGTACCTCAATAGTGTACTATTACTCAGAGGCTTGTAAGGGAAATTGCATGTGGAAGAGATAACCCGGTCATCTGTGCGCAGCAGTAAGGAGAGACCAGAATGCGAGAGGTCAGTATGAAGACAGGTGGGTAGGACTTGGCATGAGAGAGGTGAGAATGCGAGGACCAAGTGTACTGGCTAGGTTTGTGTCAACTTGACACAGCTGGAATTATCACAGAAAAAGGAGTTTCAGTTGGGCAAATGCCTCCATGAGATCTAGCTGTGAGGCATTTTCTCAATTAGTGATCAAGGGCCCCTTGTGGGTGGGACCATCTCTGGGCTGGCAGTCTTGGGTTCTATAAGAGAGCAGGCTGAGCAAGCCAAGGGAAGCAAGCCAGTAAAGAACATCCCTCCATGGCTTCTGCATCAGCTCCTGCTTTCTGATCTGCTTGAGTTCCAGTCCTGACTTCCGTTGGTGGTGAACAGCAGTATGGAAGTGTAAGCCAAATAAACCCTTTCCTCCCCAACTTGCTTCTTGGTCATGATGTTTGTGCAGGAATAGAAACCCTGACTAAGACACCAAGGAAGCATTGATGGCATTGAAGATCGTGAGGTGAATTCCAAATATTGTAAAGTTCAAGGTAACAATGACTTGGTTGATTTAGGTAAATATTTAGGGTGATTAGAATAAACTTGGGGTGCAACAAAGAGGTATGACTCCTGACTCCTGTGATGCAGGAGCCCTGTATCACACACTTAATGAATTAACCTTTTAAGAACCAAAATGGCACATAAACAGGAAATGAGAAAGATGTCCTGTAGTTGTGTTCTTCTACTCCTACAGATAAAGGTTTGTCAGGCTGAATTTCTAGACCCTACCATGAAGCCAAACTGAAATCTTGCAAGAGCATGAAGACAGTAACAAAGTAAAGCACAGGACTGATGTGTGCCAGTTCAATGTAAGATGATCAAGCAGATGAGTTCAGAAGCCACAAACTTTTTCTCAAGAACTTCAGTTTTTAAACCCAATAAGTCACTTTTTAAAATTAGATATTTTCTTTATTTACATTTCAAATGCTATCCCGAAAGTTTTCTATACTCTCTCCCATGCCCTGGTCCCCTACCTGTCCACTCCCACTTCTTGGCCCTGACATTCCCCTGTACTAGGGCATATAAAATTTCTAAGACCAAGAGGCCTCTTTTCCTAGTGATAGCCGACTAGGCCATCTTCTGCTACATATGCATCTAGAGACACAAGCTCTGGAGGTACTTGTTAGTTCATATTGTTGTTTCACCTAAAGGGTTGTAGACCCCTTCAGCTCCGTGGGTAATTTCTCTAGGTCCTCCATTGGGGGCTCTGTGTTCCATCCTATAGATGACTATGAGCATCCCCTTCTGTATTTGCCAGGCACTGGCATAGCCTCACTCGAGATAGTTATATCAGGGTCCTTTCAGCAAAATCTTGCTGGCATATGCAATAGTGTCTGGGTTATGGCTGATTATGGGATGGGTCATTTCTTAAACCCCAATTCCATTTATATATATCCTTATGTCACCTGTCTCTTCAGTTCCTACATCTGGCAGTAGGTGTTTTAGTGCCTCTGACTGTCATCTCCTTACCTGGACACAAACCCCTCCCTGTTCCTTCTCATTTTCCTATTTACAGAACAGCAACACTTCTGCTAGAGCTAGAAATAAGAATGAGAATTTAAGGCAGAAGCTTTGCCAAAAAATAAGAAAGCCAAAAATTTAGGAAAGAACCCAGCTAGAACTTGCTTTGAAATTTTTAATTAAGCTTTCAATTCAGAGAATGATTATGACCTGTAATATATGTACATTGATTTTGTGTGCATATAATTTTCCCCCTGAAGGGTTTAGAATATCAAATATTTCACATAGGGGTGGTAAATCCCTTGAGACACTGCCGTTTAATCCTGGGAGAATATAGTTTAATATGAGACTGGTGGGTAAGCTTTATCATTACTATTTAGCTATAATAAAGTCAGTTTAAAACACAAAAGTACATGCCAGTAATTAGAAAGAGAACTTCAGTGTGTTAAAATAATCAAGGTATTATTAGTGTTTTAATTCCTGTATATAAATACTGGACCTTCTTCACAAACCTCTCAGAAATGGCTATTTATCCCTTCTGAAAAGTCCTGTGAAGTCTAATAAATTATGAAAATTATTCCTGATAACCACATGGAAATTTTGGAATAACTTTAGTTTATTCCAATGGGTAAGTTTTAAATTTTTCTACCTGTGTATCATCTTTCTATCACTTCTCTGCTTATATAACCATCATCTATCTATGCAAGTGCTTGTGTGTATCTATGCATATATGTATATATGTGTATATCTACTTGTATATATATGAATGTTATGTATATGAGTATATATCTATCTACCTACCTATCATCTTTCTAGATACCATGTATTATCTATACTCTAAATTTTGTGTTGTACTTCAATAAAATTTTATATTTAATAAGATAGTTATTAGTTTTTTGTATTATATAAAAATAAAGTGTTCCAACACTAGCAATTTTACTTAAAAGTTGCTATTTCTTAAAGTATGTAAGGCTTATGGAAAACTTGAATAAAAGGAAAAGATAACTTCAACTAATCCTAAAGAAAATTTCTTCTTCCGTTTGGTTTAACTCATTTTTCCTTCTTTTTATACTGTCTACATCACCATCAAAATATATACTAAATTTAAGTTGGAGATGTATGAAAGAATTTTTAAAACCTTAAAAATATCCAGTATCATAAACTGCATGATAAAAGGTCTGGGGATTGAACTTAATGGTAGAAAGTTTCCCGAGTATGCATGTAGTTCTATGCTCAGTCTCCAGAGCTGTGTGGAAAAATGTGACCTTTAAAAGCTAAACACATGAATCTCAAGAAGAATGAAGTTCAAAATGTGGTCTCAGTGCCCCTTCTTAGAATCAAGAACAAAGCACACACTGAAGGAGTTACAGAGATCATGTGTGAAGCTGAATCAAAAGGATGGACCAACCAGTGACGGCGGCTGCCAGGGATCCCTCCCATAATCAGCCACCAAAATAAACACTATAGCATATGCCAGCAAGATAAGGCTGAAAGGGACCTGATATAGCTGTCTTGTGGGAGGCTATACCAGTGCCTGGNAAGATGGCCTAGTTGGCCATCATTGGGAGGAGAGGCCCTTTGGTCATACAGACTCTATATGCCCCAGAACAGGGGAATGCCAGGGCCATTACGTGGGAGGGGATGGGTAGGGGAGCAGGGCGGGGACGCGGGAGGGTAAGGGAAAATTTCTGGATAACATGTGAAATGTAAATGAAGAAAATATCTAATAAAGAGAAAAAAAAAAAAAAGAGGTGTGCTAATTCAATCCTGCAATCCCAGCTCGTGGGAGGTGAAGGCAGGAGGATCAGGTTTTCAAGGGCACTCTCAGATACATAGTGAGTTTCAGACCAGCCTGAGCTATATGACTTCTTTTATGTTGAATAAAATAGGTGAGATTTCATGCCCTCATCTTATTTCTAGTATTTCAGGGCAAGCACTGAGCTTCTCACAGTTGGCTCTAATGTTGGCTGCTGTCCTGTTTCCCTTGGTTTTGCACATGTTGACATGCCTTTCCTTTATGTCTAACTCGCTGAGTGGCACTCTTAAATAGATGTGAGATTTTGCTAAAGGAAGCCCTTACCAGTTCCTTGGCTGATTCTGATTAGTTAAGCTTAATTTCAGTTTTTATCTAAAAAGACATAGTTATTTATAATTCCTAGTTCAAGTTGTTTTGCTTAGCTTTACCAGTCAACTGGGTTTAAGGTCATTTGTAAGAATTAAGCATTTGTTTACTTAAGATGTTTAGGTATATTATCATATATATATATATATATATATATATATATATATATATATATATATATATATATATATATAATATATGTATGAATATTTTTTATTCATAAGAGGTATTCAATCTTTGTAAACAGTAATATTGTTCTATAATTTGTATGAATATATCATCATGTATTTGCCTGCTTTCTTGTTGATAAGTGGTTAAATTTATTCCAATATATAATCAGTAAAATAAAACTCCTTTAATGTTCCAGTAAAATTTTTATATGAACATGTTGCTTGTTTTCATTAAGTGCCCATGAGTGGAATGGCTAGATCAACTATTAGGTATTTGTTTAACTGTGTAAAGAAACTCTCAGTTGTTTTCTAATGGAGTTGATCCAAGAAGAACCTCTTTTATAAAGCAATCTTTATCATTCGGGGAGGGGGGTAAAACTTACATGGGTAAAGAAAGAATTGGGGTAAACCTTTACCTACTTCTCGGATAATTAGGCATTGAAAAGTTCTAATCTTTAGAGACCAAAAAGTATTAACCACAGAAACAATCAAACTTATTTTATAAAGCATCATTAAGCACATTTGTTTGGAGTTTTAGAGCACAACTACTTAATTCTACCACAGGAGTACAAAAGTGTCATAGGTAACATGTACCTGAATGATTAAAGCTATGTTCCTAAATCTTTGTTTATAAGAACTTATAGCAGACCAGACTTGACTTATAGTCAAGAGTTTAACTATTTCACTAAGTAAAGAAAACACCTTGCCATAAAAATCAAGTTGATGATGGTCCCATTTTAATCTTCTCTTAGGTCAAGTGTATAACTCAATAAATGTCTTCCCTTTCTCTGTAACTCATATTTCATAGTAATGAAACACACATTCTAAATTTATAATCCTTGTGTATTTAATGTTCACAAGAGCCAATGTCAGTGTCAATATTCTCTTAGAACATATTGAGTTTCAGAGTAGCAATCTAAACCAATGTCTATTTGTCTTTGAAGCTCATATTCTCAGTTACAACTAAACTGTTCCTATAAAGTGGTGGTTTGTGATGTAATATTCCACATTGCCCTTCTGTTATTTACAATAAGTTTTATGGGGAACATGGCAGACTCAATATTTTCCTCATATAGATTTTAATGTTTCTCTTTAGTGACTTACCAAGTTTCTTTTGCTCTGTGAATTTGGAACTTGTTTTTATACTTGGACAAACACAGGGATGACAGGCATTAAGGAAATGCTGATGTTGCTCTGCTAAATAAGAGCTATTAAAAGATTTCTATGCTTCAGTGGTTCATCTATGACTGAACGCCAATCCACCTTGGGGTTAGGTTATTATAAACACCCATTTTATATTCTAAGAGACTGGAAGTTTATCTGGTCTGCAAAGCCAGAGTTTATAATACACTTTGAGGTCACTTAAGACTTGAGACTTATACCCTACTTTTTATTCAGTTTGTTTGCTGCCTTTGAAAGAGCAATGTATCAGACAACCATGGATTTCTATATTAGTCCTACTACCACCAAGACTCAGCACACATCAAGAGAGGAAGAAAGCAGGAAGCATATGAAAGCTTGAGGACTGAGAAGAATGCTGGGAAATAATTGTCTTCTGAAGACGACATGGCCATTGCAATCGTGAACTCATGGCAGCTGTGGTTACCTGCACAAAACCTGCACCAGACTGAGTCAGACCAGAATTCTGGCTGATGTAGGATTGCCGATGTCCAGGTACTCACTTTATTTAGGAGCCACTTATGGTGGATAGTCTCTGGGAGAGGTAGAATCATTCTTTCTTGAGAATACTGCTACATTATTGCTACAAAATGGTTTCCCATGCTCCAGGGGATGGCTCCACACCCATGCACATATGGGAAGTATTAACTGGATTTGCTGGATTTTTATTAAAAATAACAAAACATATACAATGTCATGGTGTTGGGAAACAGGTGTATTGATGAGGGCATGGGAAGAAGCAGAAAAGGAGAATGGAAAGTACAAATGATCTCATATACAGCATGAAATTCTCAAAAATAAAAAAAATTAAGTATCTTTTCTTATACAGTGATGATTCTACTCTGTTTTTTCTGAGTCACCATCACCTTTTATAGAGTTTTGGAAACATCCTCCTAAATATTGCTATGATTTTACTTATTGATTTATATAAAAATATAATTCTCCATGTTTTATTAAAGCATTAAAGAGTTTTTAAAAAGAGTTTGAACAATGTGTATGTAAACAATTGATTAGACTACTTAAAAATTGCCTTTTATTGGCATGTAGGTTTGATACTTGGGAATGATTCTAAGGACCTATTCACAGTAAACAATCATCCCTGTCACTAAGTGACATCTCCAGCTTTCATTTTGGATTTTACTTAAATAAATTAATAAATAAATATAGAGATTTGCAATTTTAGAAAGCATGTAAGATTTCTGAAACATCTAGAAAATAATTTTCAATGAAATGTACCTTTCTAAAATTTTATTACCCTGAATTAAATAAAATTATTTGATATTGAAGTAAAAGTTCTGTTATAACCAAAAGAAATGTCCTAGAATAATTTTTTTTCTTGCTGTTTTGGGAAGTGTATGTAATAGAAGGAGGAGTCAGGAAGAGGATGCTGTAGACACTGGACTGTGGAAGACAAATAAAAGTAAAACCCAGGAAGTGGGAAAGAGAAGAGATATTGTGTTAAGACTAAAGAAATTGATTTAGCAGTGAGCTAAGAAAGACAGATGGAAATGAGACAGAACATGAGAGCTATTAGAAGAAACAGGAAATGCAAGAAAGAAGGAATTGATGTCACAGAGGCAGGTGGAATGATCAGAAAAAAAAGCAGCAGAAACATGAGAAGCTACTTGTGAATCAAAAAGATGAGTATCTATCTATCTATCTATCTATCTATCTATCTATCTATCTATCTATAATCATCTAATCATTTATCTACCCCTATCTCATGATTTGCAAAGGCAAGCAATTATCATGGAAAATATTCCAGTCAGACATATTTACTGACTTAAATAACAAAGTGGCTTGTGAACTAATTATGTCAGAAAAAAAAATAAGAGAAATCTGTCAAAATATCCAAGGCAATTTAAATCTTGAAAATTCTGTTATTTTTCTTTTTTCATTAATATCCTTTAGTTTACATACTGATGGCTTCCCTCCTCCCTCCTCTCCTCCCAATTACACTCTCATAAATCTCTCACCCATCATCCTTTCCCCTTCATCTAGAGAAGGGGAAGTCCCCTTTGATTACCAGCCCACCCTGAGACATCAAGTCTCAGAAGGACTAAGAGCATCCTCTCCCACTGAGGCCAACAAGTCAGTCCAGCTAGCAAAAGAGGATCGGATGACAGGCAACAGAATCACAGACAGCCCCCATTCCATGTTAGAGAACCTACATGGAAACTACAAAGCTGCACATCTGCTACAAATGTGTAGTGGGCATGGGTCCAACTCATTCATGGGTTTTGGTTGGTGGTTTAGTCTCTGTGAGGCCCCAAAGACCCAGGTTAGTTGACTCTGTAGGTCTTCATGTGGTGTCTTTGACCCCTCTGGCTTGCTCAGTTCTCTCCATATTCCACAGGACTCCCAGAAATTTGTTCTGAGGTGTTTCATCTAGCAGCAATGGAAACAGAAGCAGAGACCTACAGCCAAATATTAGGTGGAGCTCAGGCTCAGGAAGTCCACTTTTTTTTTTCTGTCTGAAGAATGCTTTCTAGAAAGTCTCCAGTTGTTTTTAAACTCACAGGATAGTTTATGCCTCCCTCTCCTCAGTACTAGGATTGCAGGCATGTGCCATCACACGTGATATGTTTTAGTATTTTTAAATATGTGGTCACTCAGATATTTTTCCAAAGAATGTACAGTTCTTAGATCCATCGCCGAGATAGTATTTCAGTGGGCTTTGATGACATTGCAGAGTGTACAGTTTTAACTAAGCAGCCCATATGGTTTTGACATAAGTGGAACATGACATGCACTATAGCAAAGGCTATTTGAATGATTAATAGTGACGGTTCATTGACAAGAGTATGATTTCAGCTCTCCCGTCTGCAGAACTTACACACCTGGAAAAATTGCTTAACTTCTCCTGGGTTTCAGTTTCCTCATCTGTAGAATCTGAAACAGTGATAGTAATAGCAACAACAATGCCTCCAATGCTTTCTGGTGAATAAATAAGGTTCTATTTGGAAAGGGCCTAAATTCTGTATTCAAAGGATTATATTTTTAATATTAATTTTATCTAGATTTTAACTATTAGATTATTCTTTTTAAATCTTTTCTTATTATTTTATATGTATGGATGTCTTTCTTACATGTGAATCTATTGTACCACATGTGTGCAATACCTGTGGAAGCCAGAAGAGAGTGTCAGCTCACTTGTAACTGGAGTCACATAGAGTTCTGAGATGCCATGTGAGTCCTGGGAATTGAACATGGGTCTTCTGAAAAAAAAATGATGAGCCATCTCTTCAAGTCCATTAGAGAAATTATTGGAGCCTTTCCATTTGATTTCGGCTAACGCAGCCTTGTAGACAGTCGGGAGTCAGCTCCACTGACCTTGGCAGAGATAATTAGTTTCTGTTGAATATGAAGTTTCCTAAAACTTAGCTTCTTAAACTGTGATCTAGAACCTTGTGAGAGGTCATCATGCAATGGAATGTGGGGGTCATAACGTTTGTTTTTTGGCAACAGTGAAAGGTTTCTGAACATGCAATGACTTAAAAGTTAAAGTAAAATGTGTAAAGACTCTGAGGAGTTCCTAGCAACACTTGCCCATGGTACGCTGTATGGCTTTGCTACAGCCTTGGCTATGAGCATACAGAGCATAATCTTTTCAAATTTTATAATAATTCTTTAATATGACACTCATAGATTCATGATTTAAACTCCATTTGTCTTTCATAAGGGTCACAATATCCTTTGAGACCCTGTCTTACTATGTAGCTCAGGCTAGCCTCAAACTTTTGATGATCTTTTGCCTCTGTCTGTGAGTGCTTTAGTAACTCTTAGGGACACTATGTTGGGTTTCAATGTGATAGCTTTTGAAAGTTTGCCTGAGACATTAGAGATGGCTCAGTTGGAAAATTATTTGCTACGCAAGTCCAGGGACTGGGTTCTATTCCCTAGAACTGAACTTGAAATGATTAAGTAAAATGGGTATAGTTTTGATAAAAGTGGAGGATTAGAGAAACAGGTAGATTTCTGGATAGCCAGCTTTGTCAATCAGTAAAGTTTGGGTTCAAATAGAAAGGAGAAAATGGAAAGAGGGAGACAAAAATGGAGGGAATACAGAAAGGGGGGAAGAGAGAAGGAAAGAATGAAGGAGGGAAGTGAGAGAGGGAGGGGAGAAGGAGAGGGAGACAGAGAGAGAGAGAGAGAGAGAGAGAGATATTCTGTAGAGATAAAGAAAGATAACTTATTTTGAATTTGGCCTCCACAGGACCTGCATGCAACTTACATACATGTACAACAACAACAACCACACACAAACACAAAAGAAAAGAAGAAAGGAAATATGGCCGGATATTAAGCTGAGCTGGTAGGGTACCTGTCTAGCATGCATAAACCTGAGTGTGTCTTCAACTTGGCATGGAAGAACATTCTTGTAATCTAAACACACAGAATGTACTCTTTATGCTGCAGTCACCATTGACCCCTGTAATGGTTAATGATTGCCAAGTTGACAGCATCTAGAATCAATGAGCAGACACAATACTACGCATGGCCACAAGGAATGCCCAGATTTCCTTACTGGAAGTGAGAAGACCCAGCCTAAAAATTGATGGAAGCATTCCTTGTCCTGGTCCAGGGTGACAACCAGTGAGAAGGTAAGGAAAGCCCTGTCATTTGCCTTCCTCTGCTTGCTAAGACAAATGCAGTGTTTCTGGCCAGCTGTCTTACACTACTGCTCCCATAATTTTGGCATCAAGAAAAATTGTACCTTCAAATTATTAACCAAAATCAATGCTTTCTTCATTAGCTTTTGTGAGGCCTTTGCCATGGCAATGAGAGAAGTTATTAATAGAACCCCTCAGCTCTAACTCCAGAATAATGATGACACACAAATTATGAACAGAATATTACATGTTATGAACTACAGCGTTTCTCCCATGTATCGAGAACTTTTTCTGCTGTTACAGAAAGATAATGGTTTAATTACAGAAAGGAAAGACTAACAATTTCCTAGTATCATTCCTCAGAATTCATCAGTAAAGGATTGCATGCCCATTTCATATACCTGTCTAGCAAAGTTGCATGAAACTTTCCAAGGCAAAGAGAGGTTATGAGTGGGAACTCTTTAAGTTGTACCAGCCCAGAACAGTACTCAGCATGCAGCACTTGCCCATCTGATTCTTGTTGATTTTTGGACTGTACAAATGAGTTACTGTACCAGGCTAGCACTACAGGACTTGCATCCTCCAATGGCAGCAATGTTCTATCATTTAGCCTAAAAAATTATAAACTATATTATGTCAACAATTAAACTTCAGATGCAGGTTTTAAAGGAAAGTATTCATTTCTCCTAACTAACCATGTACTTAGCAAACATTGATCAACATTTCACCACTCCCTTCCTTCCTTTCTACTCTCCTGTATTGAGGTATATAAAGATTATAATACCAAGGGGCCTCTCCTCCCAATGATGTCCGAATAGGCCATCTTCTGCTACATGTAGAGCTAGAGACACCTGTTCTGGGGGTTCTGGTTAGTTCATATTGTTGTTCCTCTTCTAGGGTTACAGACCCCTTCAGCTCCTGGGGTTCTATCTCTAGCTTCTCCATTGTGGGACCTGTGTTCCCTCTTATAGATGATTATGAGCATCCACTTCTGTACGAGACAGCTATATCAGGGTCCCTTAAGTAGGCACTAGTTGTCCTATGCAATAGTGTCTGAGTTTAATGACTGATTATGGGATGGATCCCCCCTTGTGGGATAGTCTCTGTATGGTCCATCCTTTCATCTTAGCTCTAAACTTTGTCTCTGTAACTCCTTTCATGGGTATTTTGTTTCCTATTCACAGGAAGAATGAAGTATCCACGCGCTGGTCTTCCTTCTTGATTTTCTTGTGTTTTGCAAATTGTATCTTGAGTATTCTAAGTT
This sequence comes from Mus minutoides, assembly GCA_902729485.2. Lineage (NCBI taxonomy): Eukaryota > Metazoa > Chordata > Mammalia > Rodentia > Muridae > Mus > Mus minutoides. Next base: position 14,398 of record LR750931.1, on the reverse strand, counting down.
TCTGGGCTAATATCCATTTATCAGTGAGCGCATATCTAATGACTTCTTTTGTGATTGGGTTACCTCCCTAAGAATTATATCCTCCAGATACATCCATTTGCCCAAGAACTTCATAAATTCATTTTTTTTAAATAGCAGAATAGTACTCCATTGTGTAAATGTACCACATTTTCTGTATCCATTCCTCTGTTGAGGGACATCTGGGTTCTTTCCAGCTTCTGGCTATTATAAATAAGCACTCCACTCCACTTCTTAATTCAGTCTTCAGCTGATGAGCCTTTACAGTGTTCCCATTCCTTGATGTCTGTGATTGTGCTGTACAGCGTATGGGCAATTCTGTAACACAGCATTGAGATTCCCACTCAAGCACTGTGTCTTCTGGGTCCTGTACCATCCTAATGATACACTCAAGTCTTGTCCCTCCAGGAAATCTGACTTTACCTAGAGCTGAGGGCTGAGACTGGTCACTGTGATGGAAATCCTATTTCTCTGGAGAGTTATGAGCTCAAGAATGGCCTGAATTCAATGCAAGCCAGTGGGAATTCTGAGCTTCTAGAAAATGTTAATTTTCTTAAATGATGGCTGAAGCAGAGGTGGTCTTCTCTCTTAAGGCTTTGTACCTTGAATCACTGTAGTCAGTTGGCCCTTACCTGAGGATGATGCAAACTCTACTACTGACTCACTCAGCTTGGAGGCTTGCTCTATCTTTGCACTTCCTGTTATGTGAGAAAATAAATCTCTGTGTATTAAGGTCTTTGTAATTGGGACAGAGTCTCAAATAGGTCATTTTGCAAACTATGTTACAATAGTGGTTCTCAATAAAGAGTCTAAAACTCCTATGATAGATACAGGGTCCTCTGAGGTTATTCAAGGGTCTAAAATCCTATGATAGAGGGTCCTCTGAGGTTATTCAAGGGTCTAAAGGGTCTAAAACTCCTATGATAGAGGGTCCTCTGAGGTTAATCAAGGTTCTAAAGGGTCTAAAACTCCTATGATAGAGGGTCCTCTGAGGTTATTCAAGGCTCTAAAGGGTCTAAAACTCCTATGATAGAGGGTCCTCTGAGGTTATTCAAGGGTCTAAAGGGTCTAAAACTACTATGATAGAGGGTCTTCTCAGGTTATTCAAGGCTCTAAAAGGTCTGTGTGAGCATTAAGTATCACTTTTAACAACTTCTGAATTACATAGTCCTATAAAATTATTATTTTGTTTTGTTTTTCTATGCTTTAAATTTTTTTAATTTATTATTTGGAAATTTTGTACATTTTGATCACATTCTCTCTTCTCCCCCAACTTCTCCCAGATCCTCTTCCTTATCTACCTACCCAACTACATGTTCTTTCTATCTCTTAAAAATAACTGTATTTTGTTAACCAATTATTTGACCAGGATATTTGTTTGCTTGCATGATTGATTGTTTTTTGTTTTTAGTCAGGATCTTTCTTTGTAACCCATGCATACAATTCACTGTAAAGAAAAATTGGCCCAGAACTTGTGGGCTTCCTCCCCTCAAGCTCCTGAGTCATTGGGTTGCACCTCTATGCCTGACCTTTTTTGTGATTATATGAAAATAGCATATTCTAAAAGCATAAATATTAATGAAACCACTGATATTTAGTCTTGAGGAACAAAGTTTATGATTACTGAAAAGATCACAATGTATCATCTGGTAACCTCCAATTCCTATACAATAGAGCTTGGGAAAGATACTCAAGTTCATAGTACTATATGCAGTGTAATAAAGTGAGAATATCCCTCATTGCTTTGGCATGGTGCATGAGCAGTGAGACATGGGAAATAAAAGGTCTTTGTAAATAAAAAGAAGTGTGGACCACAAAGACCATAAAGATGCTGCTGAATGATATATTCATTTGCTGTTCTTCTCACCCCTCACATTGGTTATCCACAATAATTTTCCAGGCAGTAACTTGAATCTCCCCTCTTTAACTCATCACTTTCACACCTTCTCTCTGGCTACTATTACATAAGGATGAAAATGCCACCTCCTGAATTCGTGAACACCTTTGATACATATTGAGTGTATGGAATGGATTGTAGTTCATTATCTCTGTCTCACTATAAATCAAAGACTCAGTCAAATTACCACATTCTTCATCCACAGCCTTACACCTAGAATTGATATTTGACTTGCATAAGAGAAAGATTCATGTTCAACAGAAATTTCTGGCAGATCTAGGAAAGATAAACAACAAAAATATAAAGTAATCACCAGGAATTTAAATTGTAAAGTAGAATACAGTAAATCATGACTCTAAACCATAATAGACCCAGGCTAGGGAGATCAATCATTCAAATTCCACATATGTGTTTATCTTGGAATAGCCATGCAGGAAGAAGAAAGATCCCAGTTCCCACGAAGTAAAATTAGGGCATATCTGATCCATGTTTTAGGAATGTATTACCTTATGAAGACACAGCTAAAGTTATGAAAGCCAAGACATATATATATATATATATATATATATATATATATATATATACACACATATATATATTTACATATATTTACTCATTTCTTTGTAGGCAATTAAAAGTGACATATATGATCATGTTTAATATCTAGAACTTTTGCAATCATAGACTAACATCAGTATTACTAAATAGACTAAAACTCATGAGTTCCTTATAAGCCTGGGACTTGGTGGTGCAGTCAAACTTTTCAATATGATTAAAGAAACTAAATCTGAGAAAGAATAATTGTCTTATGTGAGAAAGCAGAATTGTCAGGAGATTGAGATTGTTTATTTCTCGTTTTGTTCTCCTTTTATACTGTATATGTGAATATAGTATATGTGCATGGCATAAATGCATTTGAGTGGCAATCAGAGAAGGGTATTGAGTGCCCTTCCATGTCATGTCATTGTTGACATTGTTCTATTGAAAAAGTCTCTACTGAACATGGAGTCACATTGATAGTCATCCTTCTCCAGGAACTCTGTCTCTGTCCTCCGCAGTGCTGGTGTTACAGGTACATGAAATAGAAGTTTTGAATCCCAAACTTGGGTTTCTACCCCACCTTTGTCCATTTAGTTCCCAAATAAAAATACACACAACCTTTATATTTATACTAAATCTTAATCAGCACAAAAACTGGGCAAATATCTGTCTTCTATGCTATTATGTCTATTTTCCATGTCTATTTCCCAGCTATTAATCCCATTATATAATATGCCATGTTTTATCTGGGCTGGTCTTAGCCCCCAGGCAGCCAGCTCACATGGCCATCAACCCACAGAAGCATTATTTTAAGATTCTTACCCACAGCAATTTCTTCCTCCATTCACCTTCTTCTCCTCGTGGTTTTCCTCTGATATCCATCCCAGGAATCCTAAATCCCACCTATGTCTGTTCTGCCCAACTATTGTCTGTTGGCATCTTTATTACCAATCAGAAATAACTTGGGGCAAGGTCACATAGCATCATTTGGGTCTACATGGGGACTCTCTCCTCTCTGTGGCAACCATGTTTTGAGGAACCAGTATTAGTATCAGTCTATAACCTAATCAGCATCAAGTCAACCCACTACATAGCTATAAAAGGCTCTGTATTTAGAGGTTGAAATTTTAACTCAAACCCTTATGCTTACGCAGTAAGCACTTTTATCTATTGAGTACATCTACTATGCTTTTGAGTTGGGATTTCTAACTGCAATTTTGGACACAGATTCCTGACTGTGAAATTCTCTGGGAACCAGAAGTCTCATTGTTCCCAAGCGTCTTAAAATGGCCTAGTTCGATTCATATTTGATTCAAGAATTAATACTACACCTGATTATTTGGCTTACAAGTAAAACACAAAAAAATGTATCCAGAGACATCTGTCAAATTTCCTCAGTATCAAAAAGAAACAAAGTCAATGCACACAATCATCATCCTGAAATTCTGTTTTGCTTTGTTATATTTAGGAAATAATTGAGTTTCACACTTGCTAATTAGAGAAAATATAAAACATGCACAAGAAAAGTTTCACATGCCTTCTGAGTAGAAATAAAAATGTCATGGGTGCATACAGGCGCATATTCCTCCAATTTGACAATGATTAACAGTGTGACCTTTGGCAGATCTTTTGTTCTTTCTGTGCATCAATTTTAATACCACGCTAAATAATGGAGCTAGAAAAAGATGATGCTTTAGGCCCTCCATACTCAAAGGCTAAGAAGATGAATAGAGCTGATGATGTTGCCAAACAAAGGTAAATGTGAGTGCTCTTGGAAGGTTCAATGCCCCTTTGTGATTTTTATGTGAAATATTATGAGAGTTTGGTAGAATTCTATTGAGTGGTGTTGACTGTGTTACTCTGGAGCATATTTAAATATTGAGCTAGCTAAGTCAAAAGTAATTTTCAAACCCAGACCAGTCTTAAAAAATTATTTTATCAAATAAACCTATTAACAGATTCTTCAGATTTCAGGCCAGAACTACCCAGGGATTTTACCTGTCACTTCATTCAGGTGTTCTTTCCCTTCCACTCTAATATTACCTAAATCTAGAGGCTCATAGACTGTGGGTTGATTGTGACTATGTGGTTCACTGACTAGACAATTGTTCTAGCATATAGGTTAATGTGGACAATGAGGCAGTGAGTAAGGGTGAAGAGGTTGGTGATGTCTTAGCCCCAGGCAACTGCATAGTAATTAATCTACATACACTTTAACAGAGATGGATGAGACTCTGTATGGTTTCCTAATCCCTTAAGTAACTTACATTAATTTGTGGGGAAGCAAATGTAAATCTTTTATGATTAAAAAATATAAAGATGGTCTGGTTATAGTTTTACCACTGCCTAACTCCTTTAAACCCCAACTAGTCATTGATGTGTCAACAATCATTAGCTACAGATTGGAACTTGAGATATATGTGTTATCGATTGGGTAGAACACCAAAGAAGATTCTGTAGATGATGTGTCACACCATGGGACTAACTCTAGGCAGGACCTTTTAATGTCTAGGAGATTGCTAGAATGTGGAATTCTATCTACCGACTGCAATGGGGAAGTGGTGGGCAGGGACTCTATTATAGATGATGCAATTAGGGTTTTCCAAGTCAGCTAGCATATATATATATATATATATATATATATATATATATATATATATATATAAATCTTTTATGATTTAAAAAATATGGAAGATATGGTTAAAGACAAGTGATAGTTTCCTTATGTACTTGACAAGTCAAAAATGTACATGTTTTAGTTTAATAGTTCAAAAATCAAATATACTATTTGTTAGCATGGAAACTTAATCTTTCTAAGCTCTAGTTCTAATATCTACAAAATGAAAGCAATAACTTTTTCATACAAAATTTCCATGGTAAAACACATGTAACATACTTAGCAGTTTCTTGGGAACAAGAACTTGTGCTGCTGTCGTTAGACTAGGAGCATTAGTGTTATTTGGCATTAAATCTGGGGCATTGACTCCTCATGGAGGAGGGTAAACATTATAGCCAGAAACTACAGAAACCTTCCTTAGGCATCTAGTCAGGTTTACCATGTTGAATTCTACCAGCAGAAACTTAGGCTTGATCTGGCATTCTTGGGCAGGGTTCTTGGCCATGAGGATAAACAGAGAAAACAATTTAGTCTTGGACTTAAAGCAGATGGATATTACTTGAATGGATAAAACAGTGGTAAAGTAGAAATCAAGTTCATTACATTGACCCCAAATAAATAACAAAAGAACAGGAAGAATGGAGGATTCTTGGAATTCTGGGGCACTTCATAGACATAGATATAAATCAGGACTCCCTAAGCCTCAACAGCTCCATATTGAATGACCAGGGTGGGGCCTGTTAAACAGTCACTGAGTCTTTGAACACTACAAAGTGATGAGCTTAACATGAGATAATGTTCCTTTCTGTACAATGAAGACTCAACTTCACCCTGGGAAAATGAGCCCTGGTAATATTGGCCTGCGGTGTCATCTAGTTATCTGCAAAGAAATGCCTGTGGAGAAAAGAAATAACAAAAACTGAAAGAACTTTGACTTATTTATTTTTTATTTATCTATTTATTTGTCATTTTCTCTATTGTATATATAAAGAAAAGAAGAAAGAACTGTACAATATATGTCAGAAGTTTTAATCAAATGATCTAAAAAAATGTAAATAATAGAGTCCCAAGATGTGATCTATCTTGGTTCCCTAGAAGGCTGGTTTTTTTCCTAGTTCTTAGCATTTGTTGTCTAGTATTATTTGTTTACTTTCCTAAATCCCAATAGAAATAGAAATCTTTCTTTCTTCCTGTTTGGCCATCAGGGTCATGGTTTTAACATTTCATTAAGATCATCTGAAAAAGGCAGCTTTTGCAGAGTTTCCTCGACATTTCTTTCTTTCTTTCTTTTTTTTTTTTTTTTTTTTGGTTTTTCGAGACAGGGTTTCTCCGTGTGCCCTGGATGTCCTGGAACTCACTTTGTAGACCAGGCTGGCCTCGAACTCAGAAATCTGCCTGCCTCTGCCTCCCGAGTGCTGGGATTAAAGGCGTGTGCCACCACGCCCGGCTTCAACATTTCTAACTTAATGGAGTGTTCAGGATGACAATGAGAGTCGACAGTATCGTTTTTTTTTTCTTTTACATTTCATAAAGATTATCTGGAGAAATGCAGATTTTTTCAGCATTTTTTCAACATTTCTGATTTAGCGGGTTGGGGGCAGTGTTCATGATTTCATGTACCACAGAAAAAGAAGCTTTGCAACTTTAGGAGGTCCCATTTGTCAATTCTTGACCTTACAGCACAAGCCTTTGCTGTTTTGTTCAGGAATTAGCAAAGCTTCTGTAAGACAAAAGATACTGTCAACAGGACAAAAGGGCCACCAACGGATTGGGAAAGGATCTTTACCAATCCTAAATCAGATAGGGGACTGATATCCAATATATATAAAGAACTCAAGAAGGTGGACACCAGAAAATCAAATATCCCCATTAAAAAGTGGGGCACAGAGTTAAACAAAGAATTCTCAACTNAGATGGAACACAGGGTTCCCAAGGAAGAAGGAGCTAGAGAAAGTACCCAAGGAGCTGAAGGGGTCTTCAACCCTCTAGGTGGAAGAATAACCATGAACTAACTAGTACCCCCTGAGCTCATGTCTCTAGCTGCATATATAGAAGAGGATGGCCTAGTTGGCCATCAGTGGGAAGAGAGGCCCCTTGGTCATGCAGAATTCATATGCCCCAATACAGGGAACGCCAGGGCCAAGAAGTGGGAGCAGATGGGTAGGGGAGCAGGGCCAGGAGGGGGGAGGGTATAGGGAACTTTCTGGATAATACTTGAAATGTAAATGAAGAAAATATCTAATAAAAGTTGAAAATAAAATAACTCCCTTCCCCTACACCCAAATGAGGCAATCAAAATATATTTACATTTTGTGAAAAAAAAAAAATCTCAATGTTTTGAGAATTTCTCTTTTTTATTGGATATTTTATTTACATTTCAAATGTTATGCAGAACCCCCCCTATTACATCCCCCATACCCCCAATTCTATGACAGTGTTCCCCATTCACCCACCCATTCCTGTTTCTCCACCCTGGCATTGATGCCTTCACAGGACCAAGGGCCTCTCTTCCCATTGATGACCAATTAGGCCATCCTCTGCTACATATACAACTAGAGACACAGTTCTGTTGGGTACTGGTTAGTTCATATTGTTGATCCTCCTATAGAGTTGCCAACCCTTAAAGAAAACTTTTTAATAGTCTTTTAAAAATATTTGTTTGTTGCCTTACTAGGTGGGAAGTTCTCAAAAACAATATTTTTATCTACTGTGATGAAATCATAGTAGTAAATGATATAGTTTTCTAAAGTGTGAATTACATTAGCCTATCTATTGACTGTGTTAAGAGCTGAACTTCAGGGCAGAGATAGAGTACATCTTTAATCCCAGCACTTGGGAGGAAGAATCAGGCAGATATCTAAGTTTGAGGCTAGCCTGGTCTACAGAGCAAGTTCCGGGACAGCTAGGGCTAAATAGAGAAACCCTGTCTAAAAAAAAAATCTCTGAATTTATTATGATGAGTAGGAAGCCACAGTATTCAATATTACAGAATTTATATTTCAGTGTACGGAGGAAGAAAGAGTAGTCAGAAAAATAATAAGTGAATACATAATTATAGATGTGAAAATGACACAATGAAAATGTTCATGATTCTTTGACAAAAACCAATGATAATATTTCATATGAGATATAAATTTAAAGGAAAGTAAGCAACAGAAAGTCCTACAATATGAAGCGTCTTTGTAATAAAAATGATGATGATAATGATAATAATAAAAATAATGTTTTCAAAATGTTAGTAACATTAAAGAGACTTTTAGGGGCCAGAGAGATGGCCCAGCAGTTAAAAGTACTTGTTGGCCTTCTAAAAGTTCAATTCCCAGAATCCATATTGGCATATTGGGCAACTTAAAACCGCCCAGTTCCAGAATATCAAACACCATCTTCTGGGCCCTGTTGATAGTCACATATATGTTACATACACTCTCATAGATACACACACATACACATAAATATTTTTAAAATATCTTTTATTTAAGTTCTTCTAACATATGTAGAATCAATTGACAGTAGTGTGGGTATCACAAATAAACATTAAACAATTATTTAGGATTTTAATAGCTGGGTAAAAGAACTTGGTTGCTCAATGTAGATATACAGATGCTAGTGGAAACTGAGAGGATACCATGTGGGATCATGTCTGTCAGAAGCTGTATCTGGAACAGCAGGTGATGTATGCAATGTATGTGTTACTCTTGGCAATTTAAAGAAGTAGAAAATAAGAACCAGTCCTAAAATTTTGGCATGATGAATCTTTAAAATTGTGTTATGTGTAGCTGTACTCTGGCAAGCTGGAGTTGAAGGTCATCTGGGGATCAGAAAAGTCAAGAGCTATCCTTAAGGAAATGAAAGCGAGCCGATGAACATGAGAGAATTGTTAATAAGGGTAATAAGGCACAGATTTGGGATACCATAGATAGAACTGATAAGAAGTCATGACCATTAGGTATTCTTAAGCATAAGAGTGAAAACTCTGAATACCAGGAATGAGAGGAGGAGGAATCTTTTGGTGAGTTAAAAATAGTAAACTTGGACTTGAATATATTTTTAATAGTGTTTCAGAAAAAGAAGTTTAAATTAAGAGGAATGTTAAAATGAAAAAATATTCTGAATATTCTGAATATTCTAGATTTTCCTACACCACCCTGCTATGTGAACTCTGTTCCTGTGGGATTTTGTTTATTCCCCTGGAGAGAATGCCTCTGCCTGTCCAAGGAATACTGCCAGCAAGGTGCTCTCCCACCCCTATCCCAACCCCAGCAGTACAGCACATCCACCCATGGACATCATGCAAACAGCCCCTATTGGCAGTACAACTTTATGTTTCTGAGCACATCTGGTGAAAGTGATGAGAACTACTGAGTCTGTTTATCATTGCTTCTCTGCTCATGCTTTGAACCCTGAGCTATTCTGGAATAAAAGCCTCAGAGATGTGCAGTGAAGGGCTCTTGAGCAGTCTGACCTAGAAACTCTCCTTGCTCTGTTGAATTTCTAATTCTACTTCATTTCCTCAACACCAACAGTCCGTGGAAAGTCAAGATGGATTATCTGCATGTTCCAGAAATAGTGGAGCAGATATTAAAGTTTCAGAAGTTCCAGATTTAACGGTAGGCAATGAAATTATGGGCACTTTTCTTGAAATATAGGATATTGATTTCTTTCAACAAGTACTCTTTTGTTTATCTGATTGTTGTCTCCCAGTGTGCTGTGTCTGGAGACATGCAGAACCAGGGCACACAGAGACTAAGTAAATAGTCTCAGCTCAGATACAGTAAATGGAAGAGGTGGAAGTCTAGGTAAAGTCTATCAGAATCTAAACCCTGTCTTCTAAAGTAATTGATTAGAGTCAAGTTTTTCTAAGAAGTGACTGAAGTTGGTTTAAAATAATGTAGCAAGAAGGTGATCAAATATCTAAAAATGACTGATCATTGCCTTTATGCTAATAAACAAATAGCAAAACTTAGGAAGAATATGTATGAAAAGATCAGACGAGTGGGAAAAGAGACTTCCGTGGTTACATGGAACAAGCTGAATGGGAGTTACACACCAGGAAAGACAGATATCAGAAAGACGACTTTAGATTTTGCATCTTGAAGGTGGAGTGATTCTTCATAATGATGAGACCTAGGGTGTGTCTTTGTGTACAGGTTGCTAAAGCAGAAATTTCAACAATAAAAAGTTATTGGAGAACACAAAGAACATATTAATTCAGGGAGAAATTAAAAAAGCTCACATAACATTAAAATACAGAGAACATAATAATACTTTATGTGTCCTTTAATGCAGACCAAATTTTATGCAGTATTGTTTATTCAAGGAGGCAAAGTATATATTGATAGATTACTTTTATAATAACTTCTTCAGAACAGTTCCTTTGAATTTTATGTCATATGGGAAGGTAGAAGTTAGTTCTGAATTATTTAGGAAATTTGATTATATTAAGTAACATCCTCTAAAAGATTTTCTCATTAATGTCACATTTAAAATTACTTTTATTAACTTTATGTTCATTAGATGAGGATAGCCCAATTCTGTAGCAAGATTTTTTTGTTGCATGTGGCCAGGCTACCCATGAGTCCTTGGGGTGCAGTGCCAGTAGGTGAAGGAGTCCTCAAATCTCCCAGGTACTGAATCGCTCCTTAGGAGCAGATTAGCTGAACTTTCTTTCCACCACTGTGTCTGAGACGAAATTTTTCCTCTTGCAGATGACACTTCAGGAAGTTGACTCATACACTCCACCTGAGCGCCACAGCTACTTCCTACTCAAATATTTTTGGTGTACTATAAATATCTCCTTTCATCCAGCCTTCCTTTCTTCTTATGGAAACAAGTGAACAGTCATCAGGAAGTCGTCATAAGCCAGCGCCCCCACAAAACGTGGTCTTCGTGATGCTTGTTTGGGAAAGCTCCATCACTTCCAAATCTCTAACTGAAGAGAGATGTCAGCAGCTTGCCCAAGTTTTCCTTCTCCTAGTCAATAATGGTGGCCATCACAAGAAACTTCATTTTGCAAAGCCAAGTCCAGTTTCCAAATGTGTGATCTAACTTACAGGGTTATCTCAGAAGTGAAAACAATAATTTTGGATGCTATCAATATTACCTTTCCATTTATTTATAATAACTTTACCCTCAATGTTTTCAGCAGATGTAAATAATACCTCTTCTTCCCTATCAATCTCTTTACCATCTTTTTCCTCCTCTTCTTTTTCTCTTTCTTACTTTAAGTTTTATTTTGATTTTATTTCATGGAGGCCAGAATATTACCCATGATCCTCTGGAGCTGGAGTTAGAGGAAATTGCGAGGATGTAGGGGCTAGGAACCAAACTTGGGCCCTTCAATAGCAAGCACTCTTTATTATTGTGCCCTCCCTCCTCCTTATCTAATTTTTAAAATATTATTTGCAAATGTGTTTCAGTGCTCACATATTATGATAACAGGTGAAATCTATCTGAAATGAAAAAGTTTACTCAATTTCAAGGCATGTAATAAGCAATAACTAACAGTTTTTAACAGTAAATAACCACTCTGTTCAAGGTTAAAAAAATAACCATTGTACTTTAAAACATTTTTAGTTTGATTTCAGATTGTCTCCCTAAGTAAAAATCCTTGTAAAGTATATGTGTAATTTCTAGATTATGAGGAATTTGTCCTCTTGAGATAAAGATTTTTTTTTTACCCTCTTAGGTCCATTCATCTAGATCTATTTGATTTTCTGTATAATAAACAAAATTATTTTCCATGTATCTTCTCCCGGTGAACCTCTAACCATAATCTACAACCACAAATATTAAAGCATCCAGCTCCCTCTTTGCTGGTGCAATGTTTTAGTCTTTCTAGGCCCTCTTCTTTGGGAATAATATCGCTATTACTTCTTATTCTCAGGGTATATCAGTTTGTTTTAGACAAATATTCTCCTGGAAAAACCTTGATTATTGATTACATCATTAAAACTTGGGGGTAAAAGTTGATTACAGTATTTTAATGTGTTTACTCAATAGATTATAGTGCAGTGTAATATCACAATAAGATGGGACTACGTTGACATTTTAGGGAAGTCCATAATGATTCATATTGACATTCAAGTAAATTAGAAACATGACTTTTCCTATAGTCACTGTACAGTGCAGATTCCACAGATTAACAATAATGTCTCTTCATGCTCTTTGTTGAAGTTAATTCCTTAATCCAGAAAGAGGACATGTAGGCACTTTCAATTGGAAAGTTACATCTCATTCACATCAAGTCAGCATTTCTAGGTGTTTCACATATTAATTAATGTATTAAGTTATTAACTTGCTTACAAGTATAATTTAAGAGTGCTTTATGCTTCCCTAAAGTTGTTTTTATTTCTAGCTTCTAATTGGAGTTAAAAGCAAAGATATTAAATCTGAAAAAAAAAAAAAAAACAGTAAAGCTTTTGCTTCAGTAGGTGCTGTCACAGTTACCTTTTCAGATGGTCCCTGCTGCAGTTGTTTCTGTAGCAGTCTAGCTTACAGTTTTCCATAATAGCGACTTTTGCAATGTTGAGCATAGGGAATGTGCATAGGGAAGACTTTAAATTCTGTTCCCAAACCTAGCATTCCTCATTGATCAGTATTTCTCAAACACTTCTTCTAGTTATTGCTGTTCTCCAGGGTGACTGTCTAACATAATCTGGACATATTGTGTAACAGATTTTCCTGTAGCTTGTTTTCTGGACATTCACTCTCATACTACATTACATTTTTTCATCTTGTCTGTTTTACTGTTTACTACATTCTGACTGCTGTTTGCATTTGAAAGTCATTCACACTCACCATTGTGTAGTATTTATAGAGGGATATATCACATCTTTTGCGTAGCAAATCAACATTTTTGTACTTTCTAGATTTTTGATGTCATGAACAATGTACTGTACACATTTAAAAACATGTAGCTGAGGTAATTTCTTGTATACATTTGGGGAGGAGAATACAACAGAATAGGATTATTGGGAAATCAAATCCCTTATAATAGTTTGAATTTCTGTGACTGCAGATACATTTCATTTGCTATAACATAATAAAGGGAATATAATTCCCCATCATCTTTTGTGTATGACTACTTTCAATTATAATACCTTGCTAAAATTGAATCAAGTTGCTATAAAGAGTTTTAATGCCCCAAGCTCTCCATTGCGAAAGAATGAAATAAAAATGATCTGGCTAGATGAACTCTAAGACCTTTTTGAGTTCTGGAAGTCAGTGAAAAGCTTTCTCCATTGTTTTGTAACAATTAAAATTCATGAATACTGACCTGAATCAGTTGCCATGACACCATAACAGCACTGGGCATGACAGTTTTGATGTGTAAGCCAGTGAGAGAATTTACATTGCATGTCTGGTTGGGGAACATTTTATGTGCCTGCATTATGTAATGTTAGAACCAGTGTTCCAGCTTAGGATGCCCTTGGTAACATCTGAGTTCTCCCACATCTAGCATTCTTCCTGGGTGACTTGCTCAGTTGGATTACACACATTGCAATTAAAAAAATTATAAACAGGATTAAAGTGAAACTATATTCAAAACTTCTGCCTAGTTTTGTTTGGAAATATATATTTGTAGTCTTTAGGAACAATCTATAGGGTCAGGTAGACTAGTATTCAAATCCTAGTTCTTAATTCCTTCTTGTAAGACCATAGGCAATTGGTGAAATCAAGCCTACATTTCCCCATCTGGAATGAGATAAGGGCAACTACCTCCCAGGTTATTATGAGGGACTGATGAGATAATTGATGTGAAGGGACTGGAGTTCCAGGAACAGGGATTATGCATAGTCCAAGCTGGTCATGAGTGGTGTTGTCTCTATCAAGACAGTCATCCTACCCTCCTAGAATTCTGATTTCTCACAGAGGATTCATCTCTATACTAGTCCTGCTTGGACACATTTGGTGGGAAAAGGTTGGTGTAAGCACTGAGTCCGTGGGCAGCCAAATGGTGTGAAAGCAATGCTATAGAGAACATTTTAGGGAGAGTGGAGTGGAGCAATAAAATGAGGAGCATGAACCTGCATGAAGAGTATGAACAACGGCCTGGGGTTAGGAGCCCTGGATCCTTATGACTTTTCTCATGGGAAGGCATTTCAGGATTTTGAATGAGCCATTAAATTTCCTTGGGAAAAGCGAAGTTACATAATGGTTGGCACTACAGATTTTACTTCTCTCCATTCAAACCATATTTTACCACTTAAACTCAAGTTTCTCAAACTCTTCAAAAGGAAATTTCCTCTTAAGAAAATGAGTTAGGTTTCTCTCTCTCCCCCTCCCTCCCTCCCTCCCTCCCTCCCTCCCTCCCTCCCTCCGTCCCT
>LR750932.1:211908-252402 GCA_902729485.2 Mus minutoides | reverse complement strand
TTTTTTTTTAATCACTTTTTCTCTGTAGTACATCTTGATGCCAGGCATGGTGATTCCTCCCAAAGTTCTTTTATTTTTTAGGATCTTTTTTTCTATCCTGGGTATTTTTTTTATATGAACTTGAGAATTGCTCCTTGAAAGTCTATAAAAATTGTGTTGGAATTTTGCTAATTATTGCATTGAGTCTGTATATTGCTTTTGGTAAGATGACTATATGATGTAACATGTTTTCACTATGTTAATCTTACCTATCCATGAGTATTTTTCTCTCTTCTGATATCGTCTTCAATTTCATTTTAGGGACTTGAAGATCTTTTCATAAGATCTTTCACATGCTTTGGTTAGAGTTACAAGATATTTTGTATCATTTCTAGCTATTGTAAGGGTGTTGTTTCCTTAACTTCTTTCTCAGCCTCTTTATCATGTGTCTAATGGAGTTCTACTGATTTTTTTTTTTTAGTTAATATAGTATCCAGAAACTTGATGAAGGTATTTTATCAACTGTAAGAGTTATCTGGTAGAATTTTTGGTGTTGCCTATATAAGCTATCATATCATCTGCAAATAGAAATAAGAAAACTAAAGGAGATCAAGTGGATACAAACTGGAAAGAAGAAATCAAAGTATTGCTATTTGACATAAAACCTAATGGTTCTTTCAATTTCCTTAGTGTCTGTTGTTATTTCTCCCCTTTCATTTCTAATTTTATTTGGATTCTCTCTCTCTCTCTCTCTCTCTCTCTCTCTCTCTCTCTCTCTCTCTCTCTCTTTCTCTTTCTCTCTCTCTCTCTCTGTGTGTGCGTTGGTTATTTTGGCAAAGGTTTTGTTTATGTTAATGATTTTTCTCAAAGAACCAGCTCTTGGTTTCATTAATTCTTTGTATTGTTTTGTTTGTTTCTAACTGACTGATTTCAGCCCTAATTTTGATTATTTCCTGCCTTCTAGTCCTCTTTGATGCTCTTGCTTCTTTTTTCTTTTATCTTTTTTTTTTCCTAGAGATTTCAGGAGTACTTTTAAATTGCTTTATGAAAACTTTCTAATTTCCTTATGAAGGCATTTAGTGGTTTGAACTTTCCTCTAACACTGCTTTCATTGTGTCCCACAAATCTGTGGGGTGTCACTTCATTTTCTTTGCATTCTACAAGGTCTTTTAAAATTTCTTTCTTATTTCTTTCCTGACCCAGAGATCATTAAATAGAGAGTTGTTCAGTTTCTAACAGTATGCAGGCTTCCCAGTGATTCTATTGTTGTTGAAGTACTGGTTTAATGTATAGTGATCTGATAAAAGTACAAGGTGTTATTTCAATTTTCTTGTATAGGTTGAGGCTTGCTTAGGACAAATGAGGTACTAAGAAGAATGTATATTCTTTTGTGTTTGGGTAAAATACTCTATAGTGTCTGTTAGGTTCATTTCATTGATAATGTCTGTTAATTTCATCATATCTCTGTTTAGTTTTTGTCTGGATGATAGGTCAATTGGTTAGAATGGTGTTTAATAGTTTCCCAATTTGAATGTGTGGGGTTTGATGTGTGATAGGCTTGCCTTTGTGTTTGGGGAATACATGTTCTGAATTGAGATATCATCTTGGTAGATTTTTTTATTTGATGAATATGAAGTGTCCTTCCCTGTCTCTTTTGATTAATTTCCATTGCAAGTGAATTTTATTAGATGTTAGAATTGCTACTCCAGCTTGCTTCTTAGGTTCATTTTGAATTTTTATTTAGCAGTTTACTCTAATGTAATGCCTGTCTTTATTGCTGAAGTGTGTTTCTTGTATGCAGCAGAATAATGGATCCTGCTTTTGTATCCACTATGTTAGCCTGTGTATTTATATTGGGAAATCGAGTCCATTGATATAAAGAAATACTAATGACCAGTGTTTGTTAGTTCCTGTTATTTTGATATTTTGATGGTGGTATTAGTGTGTGTGTGTGTGTGTGTGTGTGTGTGTGTGTGTGTGTGTGTGTATTTTCCTTGTTTTTGCTTGTATGGACTTATTTATTTCTTATATTTTTTAGGATGCAGTTATCCTCCTTGGGTTGAAGTTTTGCTTCTAGTGTTTTCTGTATGGCTAGATTTGTTAATAGATATTGTTTGAATTTGGATTTGTCTTGAAAATCTTGTTTTTTCTATCAGTGGAGATTAAGAATTTTGCTGGGTATAGTAGTTAGATTGGCATCTGTGGTTTATTTAGAGGTCAATAGATATCTCTCTAGGACCTTCTACTTTTTAGTCTCTGTTGAGAAGTTGGGTGTAATTCTGCTGGTCTGCTTTTATACATTACCTATTTTTTTTATTTTTATTTTTCTGTTTTATTTATTAGGTATTTACTTTATTTACATTTCACATGTTGCTCTTTTCCTGGTTTCCCTTCCGAAAACCCCCTATCAGCTCCCCCTCCCTCTGCTCACCAACCCATCCACACCTGCTTCTTGGTCCTGGCATTCTCCTACACTGTGGCATAGTACCTTCACAAGACCAAGGGCCTCTCCTCCCATTCATGGCCAATCTGGCCATCCTCTGCTACATATACAGTTGGAGCCATGAGTCCCAGCATGTGTACTTTTTGGTTGGTGATTTGGAGGTATTGGTTCATTCATATTTTTGTTGATCCTATGGGGCTGCTAACCCCTTCAGCTCCTTGTGTCCTTTCCCTAGCTCCTTCATTGGGGACCCTGTGCTAATTTCAATGGTATACTGCTAGGAGCCACCTCTGTATTTTTCAGGCACTAGTGGAGCCCCTCAGGAGACAAATATAACAGGTTTCTATCAGGAAGTACTTGTTGACATCCACAAAAGTGTCTGGCTTGGTGATTGTATATGGGATGGGTCCCCAGGTGGGGTAGTCTCTGGATGGTCATTCCTTCAGTATCTGCTCCACACTTTGTCTCTGTAACTTCTTTCATGGGTATTTTGCTCCCCCTTCTAAAAAGGATCGAAGTATCCATACTTTGGTCTGTCTTTTTCTTCTTCTTCTTCTTCTTCTTCTTCTTCTTCTTCTTCTTCTTCTTCTTCTTCTTCTTCTTCTTCTTCTTCTTCTTCTTCTTCTCTTCTTCTTCTTCTTCTTCTTCTTCTTCTTCTTCTTCTTCTTCTTCTTCTTCTTCTTCTTCTTCTTCTTCTTCTTCGTCTTCTTTTAATTTTCTATACAGGGTTTCTCTGTGTATCCCTGGCTGTCTTGGAACAAACTCTGTAGTCGAGGCTGGCCTTGAACTCAGAAATCTGCCTCCCAAGTGCTGAGATTAAAGGCATGTGCCACCACTGCATGGTCTTCCTTCTTCTTGAGTTTCATGTGGTCTGTAAATTGTATCTTGGGTATTCCAAGCTTCTAGGCAAATATCCATTTATCAGTGAGTGCATACCATGTGTGTTCTTTTGTGATTGGGTTACCTCACTCATTTTCTAGTTCTATCCATTTGCCTAAGAATTTTCATAAATTCATTGTTTCTAATAGCTGAGTAGTTCTCCATTGTGTAAATGTACCATATTTTCTGTTTCTATTCCTCTGTTGAGGGGCATCTGCGTTCTTTCCAGTTCCTGGCTATTTCTCCCTTTCTGCTTTTGTTATTCTTTCTTTGTTCTATAGGTTTTGCATTTTGGTTGTTATGTGGTAGGAAGAATTTCTTTTCTGGTCCAGCCTAATTGGTAATCTATAATTTTCTTGCATATTTACAGGTGTCTCTTTCTTTAGGTTTGGAAAGTTTTTTTCCATTATATTTTTGAGAAAATTTTCTGGGCCTTAGATATGAGACCCTTCATTTTCTATTAGGTCTTATCATGGTATCCTAGATTTCCAGGATGTTTTTTGTCATATATATATATATTTAGATTTAATGTTTTCTTTGACTGATTTATCAGTTTCCTCTATTGAATATAGTATGCCTGAGATTCTTTCTTTAATACCCTGAATTCTGTTGGTGATCTGTTATTCCTTCTCTCTACCCTAGAATTTTCATCTCCAGGATTTCCACAGTTTTTGTTTTCTTTAGTATTTCTATTTCTACTGTCAGGGTTTGCACAGCTTTAGTTATTTCCTTCCCCCGTTTAACTATATTTTCCTTTATGTCTTTAAAGGATTTATTCATCTCCTCTTTAAAGAACTCTGTCATCTTTATAAGATTAGATTTAAGGTCATTTTCTTGTAATTCAGTTGTGTTAGGATATCCAAGGTTGTGGTGTGGCTGAATTTTAGAGGTGTCATATTGTCGCAAATTTGTTGATTGTGTTCTTTTGAATGTATTTTAGCCATCTGGATGGTGTTGGTCTCTTGATATGCTTATTGTAGTAGGTATTGGAGGGGGGTGAATCTCAATGCTCCTGGTGTAGAAGGTCTCTGATGCATGTCCTTGATCTCTGTTGTTTCAGACCTGAAGGTCTGTAAGGTTTTGGTTATGAGTTTTTTGTTTGTTTGTTTGTTTGTTTTTTAGTTTGAGAATGCTACTAGGTGAGGAGTATAATAAAAAACAATTCTTTGTATTTTATAATTTTAGGAGGAAAAGTTCATGTAATATTTTAAACATATCTCCCATTTCCTGTTTTCCACTCACTATAATTTCTTACACTCAAATTACAAGGGATTTATTTATCAAAATCAGAACAAATGAATGAAAGAGAGAAAGGAAGGAAGGAAGAAAGGAAGGAAGAAAAAGGCAAAGAAATAAAGAAAGCAAAGCAATTGCTATTTAGATGTTAACCATTAGGGAGTGTGAAAACCCTTCCATATGGGAAATATTACCTAGGAAAAATCACATCTCAGTGAAAGATAAATACTCCAAATGGAGGCATGGAATGAAACACCTAATTAGTCCAACTATATTGGTCATACTGTAACAATATTATAATGCCAGATGACTTTTTAGTACCGTGGACAGCAGCTGGCCTTCCATCAGGAATGTTTTAAAATGAATGCAGTACTCTTGCTTTCCAATATACATTTGGCTAGTATTTGTAGCCTGTCGGATAGCACAGTCCTCATATTCCTACTAGATAATTATTGATTTTTAATAAGTTTAAGCAAATTTTTTTATCAGGTTAACCATCCAGAAATTTATATTTTTACAAGGTATCATTGAACATTCTAGAGGCTCTATCAAAATTCATTCAATAGAAACACAAAAATCGGTTTCTTAGTCTTTAGTCCTATGAACTGCATGAAACTTTGGAACAGGCTTTATATCCTTAACAATGGAAGTTTTTTTTTTCTTTATTCAAAAGTGATATAAAAATGTCAAGCTACCACATCTTCCCAATTCCTTCATCGTTACCTTTGAGTCTCCTTTACAGATTTTATCAATATTCTTTCACAAACATATCATTTTCAGGGTTGTCTTCCTTCAATTAAATATGCTATTCTTTATATATATTTTTCAGTTCTATGGTTTCCATCACCATTTTCTTGATATTCATGAAAAACACAACAAAACAAGCCAACAAACAAACAATAACAGCATAAAGTAGAATAACCAAACCAAAAAGGAATACCACCACCAAAAACACCAACAAAAATCATTTCCTTTCCTGATCCCTCCCCTTGTCTCATACCCAACAACTCTGTAGGTCCTTTGAACTGGTGAGACTCATACCAGAAACAGAAATTCTAAATCGTGTGAAACTTTGTAGTTTCTCATCACCTTTCTCTCTATCTCTCTCTTCTTTGCTTACTCTCTTTTTCCTCTCTCTCTCTTATTGTGTGTGTGCTCTCCTTCGAATGAACACATATCAGTGCCTAAAACCTATTAGCTATTCTTTACTTGCTTCTCGCATAACCAAACATGTCAAGAGCTCATCTTATAACTCTGTGGCCTCTCCGCTCATGTTAAGGAAAACAATTCATTTTTTTGAAAGCAAGTACTTCTCTTTTATCATCTTTTGTCAGATACAGTGGTTCAATCTGTCTCCAAGGTAGAAACTCACTCTATTTCACAAAGGAAGTTTCATAGGGCAATTTCCAAACTTTTACCCTATTTCAAGGTTCGGTTCATTTTTCTTTTGGTCTATTTTCTGAAAATAAACCAATTTAGTAGAAGGAATTTGGGCTAAGAAACACTACCAACGTGAGATTTAGCATTGAGTTTTATAACACTGTGTATATTGATATCATCTTTAAAAATTGTCCTGAATATAAAGGTGGTAAGAATAAGAAAGTCCTTTGAAGAATAAAAATAGCAGCAAGTACAATTAGCCAAACTCTTAACTCACAGTAAATCCTCCAAAAAATAGTTTTCTACATTTCCCCATTCTAACATACATCTCTCAAGCTTTTCCATTCTATTCTATCTTTAACAATACTGCCTAATTGATCTTTCCATATTGTTCTTTGAAATGTTCTATTAAGGTCCCATTGACTACAACATAAAGTTCAAATTCCTTAACTGAGCATTCCAACCTCTCACTTAAATTACCTTAGTCTATACTTGTAATCTAATTCCACATTCTAGCTCAATGAAACTACAGTGAATATTAGCCTAAACTTCCTTACAAACGGCCTGTTCATACTTTTTTAATTTGCTTGATTTTGTAGAACTAAAGATGAGGCTCCCGTTTCAAAAATAATTCTTTTAAGTTATGCCTGAAACTTATCCCCATAATTGTGACATACCCTTAATGTGTATATATGCACCATGAGCATGCCTTGTGTCCCTGAAGTTAGAAAGTAAGTGTTGGATGCTGGGAATTTGAGTTAAAGATGGTTGTGAACCACCATGTGGGTACTGGAAACTGAGCCAGGGACATCCTCAAAAGCAACCAATTCTCTTAGCTGCAGAGCTATCTCTTTAGCCCCAAGTATTTCTTTTGATTTTGTATTAGATATTTTCTTTATTTAAATTTCAAATGTTATCTCCTTTCCTAGTTTCCCCTATGAAAATCCCCTATTCCCTCCCCCCTCCTCCTGCTCCCCAACCCACCCACTCTCATTCCTGGTCCTGGCATTCTGCTTTAAAATCTCCATAGTAAGCCAGGAGTGGTGGCGCATGCATTTAATCCCAGCACTAGGGAGGCAGAGGCAGGTGGATTTCTGAGTTCGAGGCTAGCCTGGTCTACAGAGTGAGTTCCAGGACAGCTAAGGCTATACATAGAAACCCTGTCTCGAAAAAGAAAGAAAGAAAGAAAGAAAGAAAGAAAGAAAGAAAGAAAGAAAGAAAGAAAGAAGAAAAACCCTGTCTCGAAAAACAAAACAAAGACAAAAACAAAAATCTCCATAGTAGAGCGGCTGGAGTTCAGTCCAGTTGGGACTAGCCCCACACCACCTTGGGTGCAAACTTGGCTGGACTGTCCCAAGGTCCCCAGAGGACTCTCCATGCTTCAGGCAACCTACCACACCCAGGATCTTGGGTTCACTGGTGAGTGGAATGCAACATCTGTTCCAAAACAACCCAGAGGAGCTTGGGCCAGAAGGAACAGGGACACAGGAAACTCTCCAAACCAGTGGCTGGGGTTCCAATCAGAGCCAGTCCTGCACCACCTTGGGCACAAACTCAGAAGATAGTACAACAGTCCCCAGAGGACTCTCCAAGCAGCAGATGCCCTAGACAATTAGGATCTTAGGATCACTGAGGAGAGTCGACCTCCAGAGAGGGTTCTGACCTTGGGACTGAGGTGATAGCACCATCTTATATCCCAGGTCTCTCAGAGACCAGTCTGCTAAGGAGAGCACATGGGCCACAGAAGCAACAGAGCTTATTGGACAGGGTCACTTTAGGCCTTTAAACTCATCCAGGAGGCAGAGCTGAGACCCAGACCTCTGGGCACCTTCCACATTCAGAGGAGAGCTTGCCTGCTGTGAGTGCTCTGATCACTGGGACTCAGGAGAGAGTTAGACTCCCAGGAATGCTGACAGAAGCTAATAGAATCACAGGAGGAAAAAGCTCCAGTCAGAGACAGCTAGAACATCTAACAACAGAGATTACCAGATGGTGAAAGGCAAACATAAGAATCTTACTAACAGAAACCAACACCATTCTGCATCATCAGAACCCCATATGCCCACCACAGTGAGTCCGGGATACCCCAATATATCCTAAAGGCAATATTCAGACATAAAATCATATATCATGATGCTGGTAGAGGATTTTAGAAGGGCATTAATAATTCATTCAAAGAAATACAGAAGAACACTGTTAAACAGGTAGAAGCCCTTAAAAAGAAAGTACAAAAATCCCTCAAAGAATTACAAGAAAACAGAACCAAATGGGGTGGAATTGAACAAAACCATCCTAGTTTTAAAAATGGATGGAGAAACAATAAAGAAAACCCAAAGAGAGACAATTTTGGAGAGGCAAATCCTACGAAAGGATTCGGGAACCATAAATGCAAACATCAGCAACAGAATAAAATAATAATAATAATAATAATAATAATAATAATAATAATAATAATAGGAAGACAGAATCTCAGGTGCAGAAGATTCCATAAAGAACATAGACACAACAATCAAAGAAAATGCAAAATGCAAAAATATCCTAACTCAAAATATCCAGGAAATCCAGGACACAATGAGAAGACCAAACCTAAGGATAATAGGTATAGATGAAAAATGAAGATTTTTAACTTAAAGGGCCAGGAAATATCTTTAACAAAATAGAAGAAAACTTCCCTAACCTAAAGAAGGAGATGTCCATGAATATACAGGAAGCCTACAGAACTCCAAATAGACTGGACCAGAAAAGAAATTCCTCCAGACACATAATGATCAGAACAACAAATATTAATTTTAGAATGTTAAAAGCAGTAAGGGAAAAAAGGTCAGATAACATATAAAGGCAGACCTATTATCATTGCACCAGACTTCTCACCAGAGACTATGAAAGCCAGAAGATTCTCGATAAAGGTTACACAGAGAACATAAATGCCAGCCCAGGCTACTATACCCAGCAAAACTCTCAATTACTATAGGTGGAGAAACCAAAGTTTTCCATGACAAAACAAAATTTACACAATATCTTTCCATGAATCCAGCCCTAAAAGGTAATAAAGGGAAAACACCAACACAAGGATGGAAATTATGCCCTACAAAAAGCAAAAAAACTAATCCTTCAACAAACATAAAAGAAGACAGTCACAAGAACAGAATCCCAACTCTAATTTTAAAAAAAAGGAAGCAACAATTATTTTTCCTTAATATCTCTTAATATCAATTGACTCAATTCCCCAATAAAAAGACATAGACTAACAGACTGGCTACATAAACAGGACCCAACATTTTGCTGCTTACAGGAAACCTACCTCAGGGAAAAAGACAGAAACTACCTAAGAGTAAAAGGCTAGAAAACAATTTCCCAAGCAAATGGTCCAAAGAATCTAGCTGGAGTAGCCATTCTAATATAGAAAAAAATTGACTTCTAACTTAAAGTTAACAAAAAAGACAAGGAGGGGCACTTCATATTCATCAAAGGTAAAATCTTCCAAGATGAACTCTCAATTAAGAATATCTATGCTGCAAATGCAAGGGCAGCCACGTTCATTATAAAATCTATAGTAAAGATCAAAGCACACGTTGTACCTCACACGATAATAGTGGGAGACTTAAACACCCTACTCTCATCAATTGAAAGATCCTGGAAACGGAAACTCAACAGAGGCACATTGAAAATAACAGAAGTTATGAAACAAATGGATTTAACAGATATTTACAGAATATTTTATCATAAAACAAAAGGATATACCTTCTTCTAAGCACCTCATGGTACCTTCTCCAAAACTGACCATATAAGCCACCAAACAGGCCTCAACAGATACAAGAAGATTGAAATAATCCCATGCATCCTATCAGATCACCATGGACTAAGGCTGATTGTCAATAACAACATAAATAATAGAAAACCCACATACATGTGGAAACTGAACAACACTCTATTCAATGATAACTTGGTTAAGGAAGAAATAAAGAAAGAAATTAAAGACTTTTTAGAGTTTAATAAAAATGAAGCCACAACATACCTAAACTTATGAGACACAATGAAAGCAAACCTAAGAAGAAAACTCATAGCTCTGCGTGCCTCCAAAAAGAAACTGGAGAGAGCATACACTAGCAGCTTGACAGCACACCTGAAAGCTCTGGAAGAAAAAGAAGCAAATTCACACAAGAGGAGTAGACAGCAGGAAATAATCAAACCTAGGGCTGAAATCAACCAAGTGGAAACAAAAAGAACTATTCAAAGAATCAACAAAACCAGGAGCTTATTCTTTGAGAAAATCAACAAGATAGATAAACCCTTAGCCAGACTAACTAGAGGGCACAGGGACAGTATCCTAATTAAAAAATCAGAAATGAAAAGGGAGACATATTAAAATAACCTCAGGAAATCCAAAAGATCAACAGATCCTACTATAAAAAGCTATACTCACCAAAACAGGAAAACCTGGATGAAATGGACAATTTCCTAGACAGATACCAGGTGCCAGAGTTAAATTAGGATCAGATTAACGATCTATACAGTACCATTTCCCCTAAAGAAATAGAATTAATCATTAATTGTCTCCCTAACAAAATAGCCCAGGACCAGATGGGTTTAGTGCAGAGTACTATCAGATCTTCAAACAAGACATAATTCCAATACTCTTCAAACTATTCCACAAAATAGAAACTGAAGGTACTCTACTATGAAACCACAATTACTCTAATACTTAAAGCACATAAAACCCTCCAAAAAGAGAACTTCATACCAATTTCCCTTATGAATATCAATGCAAAAAAACTCATAAAATTCTCACAAACTGAATCCAAGAACCCATCAAAATGATCATCCATTATGTCCCAAGTAGGCTTCATCCCAGGGATGCAGGGATGGTTTAATATATGGAAATCTATTGAAGTATTTATCTGCATCACCCACAGTTTCTAAAAAAAAATGTCATAAGTGTTCAATAAATATTTGGTATAACATGATTATTCTGTATATTTTCCTCACACTTGTTCCTGCCATCTCATTAGTGAAAAGCCTTTACAACCAGAAAAGGATGCCAACAATAAAACAGTTGCAGTATATTCTAGATGTCCTATAGGTACTTATACCAGTTATAAGAAAATAAAATAATGTGAGTGATGACCTTTAACCTTTGTCCATCCTCATTGTAGGATGACTGTGACTGCTTATACATATTCTTAGGACCTGCCCTCTGGTCCTTTCATTTCTAGCTAATTAACTTATACTTAAGTAGATGTGTTTGCTATCTTTGTTGCCAGATATAAACCACAATATACAATGCAAAAATGTGATAAAGTAGAAGTACATTTATTTTTCCTATAGAGAATTTTATCTTTATAATTGATGAATTACTTAGGTTATTATCATCAGTCTTATTGTTATTTTTTCTTTGAAAGGAACAATAAAATTAGGAAGCTATGTAAAAGAGAGAACAAAATTAAATCTTCCATTTGAACTATCCTAGTAATCTTTCTTCCTCCTGAAATATCTACTAGTAGTATAAGTGGTAAGAGTACTTGGGGGGTGATGAGAAAAAAATAAATTGGGGAATGTAAATCTAATTTATAAAATAATTATGAGTCTCTCTTGAGACAAACTTTGAATGAAATAGGTAAACTAAATGATAGATATATTAATTAGCTTGATTTAATCATTAGATACCCTTTGTATAAATCAACACATATTGTATCTCACAGCAATGCCAAATTGTTACTTGTAAATTATAAAAACATGTTAATTTTGTCTTTAAATAAAGAGTATCTAGAACAAAGGATACTCCACTAAGTAATCCTTCATAAACATTTAATGCATTTGAACTATTCCTGCTACTGTGTGTTAATATGAGTGTTTTCTATGGGTTGGTTAAGTTAGAATCCATCTGCAAATTTTAGACTCCTCATATCTTACATTTTATTCATGCTGACAAGTTTTTTCTTGTAATCAACATCAATTAAATGTTGATCTTTAAAAAAAGAAGCCTAAACAGAATTCTAATGCATAAATTTTTAACAGTCCATCCATTCTGTGTATACATGGGCTATGGCGGCAAACTATTTCTAGGAACACAGAATTAAGCCATTTTACTTGTCTAGAAACTATTTCAACTTGGCTTGCCTTGAGTCACAACATTTGGAAAGAACTGAAGAACCCACCACCCTCAAAAAATCAACTGTTACATTCAAATGAAATTCTATAGACCTGGCACCAAAACAACACAGGGGTGAAGAACTAATTAAAAAACATTGTATACTTAATCCAACCTTCCATATACTTTAATCCAAATTTGTTTCATTATAGTAATTAATCTAGTTCCTGAATGTAGGCAAAATGATTTGGGTTACTGTAGCATCAGCCTATTCCTAAAGACAGATTTACACTTTCATTCTGGCAAATTCAACTATTTGCTTTGTGGTTGTGGAAACATTTGGAGAGAAACAGTAATTTTCTATCAATTAACTTCGGTGTTTTTGAACATCCCAGAGGGAGGAATGTGTGAAGCTGTTTAATGATCTTGTGGCTGTTAGGAAGGTAAAAATATTTTGATAACAATTTTGTTTGAAATATAAAAATTTACAATATATAATGAGATTCACTTTCATTTTTTTCAGCTTGTACCAGGTTTGTTCAAAAATTAAAAGTAAACTATGACTAGCAAATACAGGCTCCTAGTTAAAGAGAACAGCAAAGCATACTGTGTGACTTTCAATTGTTTTAGTGGTCACACATATACTGTGTAAGGGAACATGATGGCAAGAAAGAGAAGAAGAGAAGAGAAGAGAAGAGAAGAGAAGAGAAGAGAAGAGAAGAGAAGAGAAGAGAAGAGAAGAGAAGAGAAGAGAAGAGAAGAGAAGAGGCAGAGGCAGAGGCAGAGCCAGAGGCAGAGGCAGAGGCAGGGAGAAGGGAGAAGGAGAGGGAGGTGAGGTGGGAGGGAGAGGGAGGGAAGGAGAAAGGAAGAGAGAGAATTAAAGTAGTGAGGAACAAGGTCCTTGGGTCATGCTTTATCTCTGCCCTAACATTGTGACAGTTCCACAGACAGTGATAAAAATGAACAACCTGAATAAAGAGGAACACTCCTCCATTGTTGGTGGGATTGCAAGCTGGTACAACCACTCTGAAAATCAGTCTGGTGGTTCCTCAGAAAACTGGACATATTACTACCGGAAGATCCAGCAATACCTCTTCTGGGCATATACCCAGAAGATGTTCCAACTGGTAACAAGGACACATGCTCCACTATGTTCATAGCAGCCTTATTTATAACAGCCAGAAGCTGGAAAGAACCCAGATATCCCTCAACAGAGGAATGGATACAGAAAATGTGATACATTTATGCAATGGAATACTACTCAGCTATTAAAAACAATGAATTTATGAAATTCTTGGGCAAATGGATGTATCTGGAGGATATCATCCTTAGTGAGGTAACCCAATCACAAAAGAAGTCACTTGATATGCACTCACTGATAAGTGGATATTAGCTCAGAAACTTAGAATACCTAAGATACAATTTGCAAAACACAAGAAAATCAAGAAAAATGAAGACCAAAGTGTGGATACTTCATTCCTTCTTAGAATAAGGAACAAGATAACCATGGAAGGAGTTATAGAGACAAAGATTGGAACTGAGATGAAAGGATGGACCATCCAGAGACTACCTGGAGATGCATCCCATAATCAGCCACCAAACCCAGACACTATTGCATATGCCAGCAAGATTTTGC
Organism: Mus minutoides; assembly: GCA_902729485.2. NCBI lineage: Eukaryota > Metazoa > Chordata > Mammalia > Rodentia > Muridae > Mus > Mus minutoides. Next base: position 238,761 of record LR750932.1, on the reverse strand, counting down.
TGAAAGGATCCTGATATAGCTATCTCGAGTGAGGCTATGCCAGTGCCTGGCAAATACAGAAGTGGATGCTTTCAGTCTTCTATAAGATGAAACACAGGGCCCTCAATGGAGAAGCTAGAGAAAGCACCCAAGAAGATGAAGGGGTCTGCAGCACTATAGGTGGAACAACAATATGAACTAACCAGTACTCCCAGAGCTCATGTCTCTAGCTGCATATGTAGCAGAAGATGGCCTAGTCGGCCATCATTGGGCTGAGAGTCCCCTTGGTCTTGCATACTTTATATGCCCCAGAACAGGGGAACACCAGGGCCAAGAAGCGGGAGGGGGTGGGTAGGGGGGGTAGGGTGGGGGGAGAGTATAGGGAGCTTTCAGGATCGAATTTGAAATGTAAATAAAGAAAATATCAAAAAAAAATCTCTTACCTGGGAAACTATTTCTCCACTTGTAAATGCTGTAACATTAGCTAAATCCATAATCTCATTGAGATGCAGTATATTCTTCTACAAAATAGCGAGATTTTAAAACAGTTATAAATGACCATTACAATTTGATTTGTGCCCAGCTGTAACTACTAAGCAACTAACTCCAACAACTTTCTCTAAAGCTGTACTTTTCATTCATATATGCTGAAAGAGCAATGTTTTCTTTGCTTCAAACGATTTCTCTAAGTGTCTCTAAAGTGAATGTATAGAGAATATTTTATGGATTTTAAATGGAAATTATGAATGGTTTATCTCTATTATCATGTCTGTTACATATGGTTATGCACATATCTACTACATGTAGTTTCTTTTGTCAATTCCCACAGCATCAGTATACTGTAGAGGTCATTACCGAAACTCTTTGGCAATGAAATTCACACTTGACTCCATGGCACATCATGCAATATATTTTATCAAGATAGCAGCTTGTTGACTTGTAATTTTATTTATTTATTTATTTATTTATTTATTTATTTATCTATCTATCTGTCTGTCTGTTTAGTTAGTTAGTTAGTTAGTTAGTTAGTTAGTTAGTTAGTTAGTTAGTTTGCCTGGGCACCAAAGTGAAATGCAGTATTTTCAGGTAATAAAAGGTTTAGGTTATAGAATGTTAAGTGAGCTAGCTTTTTCTGTACTCACAGGCAATTATGTCCCATAAAACACCTGTTTAATATATATTACTGGTTATGGAATATGATGCAGTCTATTTGTAGATTGGTTGAAATCCCTTCTATGTAATTAGGCAGTGCTGGCGGTCACCAGGTAAATTGATTTGAAAGCCACTGACAATGTACTCCCATTATCCCCCCTACAGTCTCAAAAATTCATCATTAAAATTAATTCCTTTGGATTTTGACAGATTTTCAGTTACAGAAGCAATAAAATTCAGGAACGCGGAGTTCCTTAGATATCACTTAGTTCAGATTTTTTTTATTTTTTGGGTAAGCAGACTGAGGCTCCAGTGGAAAGTAACCTCTTCTCTCCAAGGTCAAACACTAAATTAAGATCAGAGCCTAGTCTAAGCATTCAGTCTTTCTATCCTGTCTGAGGAGCATATTCCTGACCCAACAATTTTACTGATGCTCATAAGTCCCCAGAGCAAAGAGAATCCTGTCTTCCTTTATCTGAAGGAAAGTCAGAACTTCGGCTTATTCGTTGACTATTTTTGGTGCTGACTTTCCTCAGGACCAAGCAGAGTTGCTGATGCTTTGTGTTTCATTACAGGAGAGAGCTTGGCCTGCTGAAACAGAAAGAAAAATCACAAATGTAACAGCTTTTATAAAGGAGACTATCTGGCAGAAAATTTATTCCTCTGATGCAAAAACAGGATTAGACCGGAGAAGGAGCAAAAGCATGAATCAGCATTGACTGTCTTTGAATAGAGAAGTGGGTGGGTATGCACTATGCAGAAGTAAGTGGCAGGTTAACTGCTAACAATTGTAAAAAACTTATTTCCTATATGTGCAGAAGTCCAATTTTGTCTGTACATCTAAGATGAAATGGAGATTCGTTGAAGGTGTCTGTCACTGAATGTGGTGACAAGGTTTTGCCACATATAGATAGTTTAGATTAGCTGAGCACCTACTTTGCCCTTGGAACTCTGCATGTAGGATTTTTGATTCTTGAAAAAAACTCTGAGATTTCACATGAATTCACATTTCATAGAAAAGAAAACCTGGCCTAAGAAATGTGACACAAATTATAAAGCTAATGGATGTTACAAGAATATCTAAAATCATAACCTAGTGCCCAGAATCCCATTCTTTTGAACAGCTCCTAAATCAAGAGGAATATACCCTCTGGTGTCTTAAATATAAATCATATATATATATATATATCAAGCCTGCTATTGACTGTATATCAGAGCTTCTATGTCTCTGTTTCTTCATCTTGTAATACTGCTACTATAAAAATAAAACAAGATCATGTGTGTGAAATCATTTTCCAGACATATGGATATAGCATAAATATGATCTTTAATCACTATTTTATTCATTTGCAATATTTTTGGAAATATATTATTACATACTGATTTTTGATATATAGAAAAGCATGTGTGTTTGTGTGTGTGTGTGTGTTTGTGTGTGTGTGTGTGTTTGCATTTTGAAGAAATCAAGCAATCCTTTAAAAGGTTTCTATAATGATAATTAAGTACTGTGAGTAATGGCTTCTGTAGGAAGAGAAGAGGCATTTATGTATTTAATTGGTAAATTAAAAGCATTTAAGGGATAAAAAATGTCTAATTTACAGTTAGCTATAGATACATTAGGGAAGAGAAATGCTTCACAGACTGATCCACAATATTCAAGAGTGGATGCACCACGAAGGTACTGTGTGCGACTTAGGTAAGAGGTGCATTGACTCTGCCCTCAGCCACATGACTGATTTGAAGCCAATTTGACCTCTCTAAACTTAATCTTTTCATCTTTCATTCGGTTAAATACTGGCCCAGGTCTTGTCAAGTCAAGCATCAACAAAATGTACACATTTATTCTGCTATTTTCTATTTAGTCCAGAAGGGCAGCAAAAATGCGGTCTTATTCATTTAACAAACATCTATTTGTCATCACTACAAGAAAAGGCAGAACACCAGGCTCTAAACGGGTCCCCAAGATAAAGGAGACAACGTCTGGTTGTGCTGATTGCTGGTACAGAGGCAATGTAAAACCCCACAAGAGAGCCATTGACTTAGAAAAGTTTCCTGTCCATGGTCATTTTCAGTGAAAATATAAAAGAATCTCAATTCATCTTCTCCCTTATTATTTTCTTTATTCCCAAAGAATTGAAAGGCAGGAACCAGAAAAAAACATTTCCAAGGGAGAGTTGTTAGGCAAGGAAGAAAGAAGTATCACTGGTTGGTTCTAATCTGCGGAGGGCATCTCTGTCTTCCCTGCAGGAGTAACTGGAACCAGGCAAGCTAACAGGACAGCTGGGCCTCTTTTTTTTAAACGCATTGCTGAACTCTTCAGTCACAGTGGACAAGAACAAGCCCAAAGTCACTATTTTAAGACTACATCTTAAAACAAGTCTTGCTCCTTCCTTCCTGTTTTCCTCCTTGATTTACTCTTTGTTCCAATTTCTTTCCTTTCTGTTTTCTCTCCTGTCATGGTTACTGTGATCTTTCCTATTTCTTCCTGACTCCCTCCTCACATCTCTTCTGTTTCTTTTACATATGCTGTTGTCACCATCTTTCTCCCTCCTGAATTCCATTCCGTCCCTCATCCTGAACATGAAGCTCCATCCTTGCTTATTTCTCACATCGCAGCGCTTCATTCTGTACTATCTGTCTCTGTGATGGTTTGAAAGAAAATGGCTCTCATAGGTTCATAGAAGTGGTACTATTGGGAGGTGTGGCCTATCGTGATTAAGTGTGGCCTTGTTGAAGGAAATGTGTCACTAAGTGTTGGCTTTAAGTCTTCAGAAGCCCGAGCCAGGCTCTGTGGCACTCTGTGTCTGCTGCATGTAGATGCAGGTGGAGAACTCTCAGATCCTTCTCAGGCACTATGTCTGCCTGTGCATCACCATGCTTCCCACCATAATAATAATGGACTAAACCTCAGAACTTGTAAGCCAGTAGCAATGAAATGTTTTCTTTTATAAAATTTGCCAGTCATGGTGTCTCTTCCCATCAATAGACCCAAAACAAAGACAGTCACTTAAATGTGATTGCTGCCATATATTATACTACTACATATGTCCCATGCAAAATCCTAGAATTATAACACTGATAAAAATTAGTATGTTTATGTGCAAATTTGTTTAAATTTTCTTTACTAATGATACTTCAACTAACACACTTTAACATCCTGAGATATACTTTTTTTTAAAAAGATTTATTTATTTATTATATATAAGTACACTGTAACTGCCTTCAGACACTCCAGAAGAGGGCATCAGATTTTTGTTACGGATGGTTGTGAGCCACTATGTGGTTTTGGGGATTTGAACTCGGGACCTTTGGAAGAGCAGTCAGTGCTCTTCACCACTGAGCCATCTCACCAGCCACAACATATAGTTTTATTGTCTAAATCTTCAGAAAGTCAAACTAACTTGATCTCTTTTGCTTACAACTAGCTCTTCTTTATCCTACTCGTGGTGTATTTAGCATACTTCATAAAGGCAAACACTTCTATAAAGTTTGGCCTTGCTCTTTCTTCTCATAAAGCAGGGTCACACAAAGCCAAAAAATATTAGCCTTATTCACAGTTGCTACTCTAATTATGTCAAGCAGTAGGGACATATTTGTGTCAATTTGTTATGTCCTTTGAGAAAGATGAAGTCTGAGGCATCTTCTCTCCAAAATTTGCCTAGAGAAAAAGAAAAGCAATATTCTAAAGATCATGTTCCACTAGCTGAGAGACTCTGAGTTAAATCTTAATACGGAAACTTCACACATGTACAGTCTTCACAATTTTCTCCTGATAATTCAATAATGAAATAACTGCACCATATATATACCATTTTATAGGTGAGAAAACTAAGACTGATGAGGTTAGAAATGGGTAGAGGGTCAAATAAGAAAGAGCAAATCAAAGACATAAGCATTCACCTACAACCTTTATGATTGACTTCTGGCCTTGAATTAAGTGGAAAATAAACTGTGTATGGAATGACTGAGCTATCAGAACTCCCTGGAGAGGGATGTTATAAATGGCCTTACCTAATATCTGAGAGTGGGAGAGGTTTGCTCTTGTCCCTAGCATGCAAGTGGGTTAGGCAAGTGGTTTATAATTGAACATTTGGATTCTAGTGCAGTCTCAACCATCTTACTACCATGGGAAAGAGAACAAGTCCATTCTCTGATCATCACCTGCTCAACAGCCATATAGCATCACTACATAGTATTCTGCTAGGCTTTCTTACTTGAATGCCTTTGGGGGCATACAGTTTCATAATCTTTCCAGTACGTGTTACTGCTGGTTTATAAATAAAGACACCACATGACAAAGATATACAGGATATTCCCCCAGTGAGCTAGTGACAGGATCAAGATTGAAATTCTGGTCTCTTGACACACTGTCCAGAGACCATTCTTCGTTCTTCCCTGTGATAACCTAATGGATAGCATCTGCCCACCAGAGCCAAAAATCATAGACAAACACTGGAGCCCACGTGTTCTCAGCCTTCCTTCATATTCTGTAATCCCCCATGGCTATCTCTAAGCTTTTGATTTATCAGCAAATGACCCTCATCAGTCTTTATTGTCCCTCTCTCTATTCTGAGTGACAAGATACTTGTAAAGCTCCCTGTAAACTACCATAACATTTTCCAAGTTTGCTTTGATAAACTCTCCATCACCCCTTAACAAGTTGAAACAGCATATTTTTGCTTTTCAAAAAAAAATATTTTCATGACCATTTTCTTTCATTAGTCTTTAAACTCCCTAAAGGAATAAACTATCTTGTACATCTTTGTTTGTGGAATTATGTTAGTGTGGGACATGGAGCATAATTAATGGAGGTTCGTTATATAAACAAATTGAATGCTTCTGTCTCTGATGTTGCTATTGTGTGAGCTAGGCCAGTTTTCAAGCTTCTGTTTTCTTGTCTGTAAAATAAGGATAATGAGTTTGATCATTTCTGGTTATTGTGAAGGCCAAAGAAAACAGGGATAGTAGTAAACATAGCTTACATTTATTGAAGTTCTACCAATAAGCCAGATAATCTTTTATGTGTCTTCAAATTATTCATTCACTTAATTATCTTAAACACATCAAATTAAATGTTGTTATCACAATTGTGTAGGAAGGAACATTGAAGTCCAGAAAAATTAACAGTTTAGACCATGATTATAAGACCAGTGAGTATCATTATGCAAGAAGTCTGCAGTCTCTATATGCAGCACCTACCAAAGAGCCTCGTACTTAGTGGGTACTAAAGAGAATAATTGGTTTCATCCCTTTTCATATTTAAGCTTTCTTTTCTTCTTGCTGCCTAAGAGAGGACCCAAGAAGATCTTTGTCTTCTCCTCCTATGCAGCCCAGGTTCCCTAAGTTTAGACCCTATAGAAGCAGCCACATGAATAAATGAGGACCACAAGTTAAATAAGAAAGGGAAGAGGGAGAAAAAATCGAGGTGACTTAGTATTAATCAAAACCTCTCTATAAAATAGCTAAATACTCAGTCACTTGACTGTGATCCCAACTTGAACACAGAGACAAGGCCAGAGGAGGATGAGGCACAGCGGCAATAGAAAAGGTAGGAGAGGCCCTTGGTGTTGGAAAGACCATATGCCCCAGTACAGGTGAATGCCAGGGCCAGGAAGCAGGAGTGGGTGGGTTGGGGAGCAGGTCAGGGGGAAGGTATAATGGACTTTCAGAAAGGAAATAGTAAAGGGGATAGCATTTAAAATGTAATGAAGAAAATATCTAATAAAAAAAAACAAAAGAAAGAGAGAGAGAGAGAGAGAGAGAGAGAGAGAGAGAGAGAGAAAGAAAGAAAGAAAGAAAGAAAGAAAGAAAGAAAGAGGAAGAAAGAGAAGAAAGAAAGAAAGAAAGAAAGAGAGAGAGAGAGAGAGAGAGAAAGAAAGAAAGAAAGAAAGAAAGAAAGAAAGAAAGAAAGAAAGAAAGAAAGAAAGAGAAAAGCTAGAGATGGAGGAATCATCACCGTTGGCTCAGCATGTCACATCCAGGTGCTGTGGTATTTAAATTGAATCTAATACCTAATGGATCCCATGTCTGAAGATCTACACCACTTACTGAGTGTTCTCTTGGTGGATGCCTAAAGCACTATTTCTAAGTACTCATAATTCTCTCTTAGCAACATAGCATGAGGAGAATTTACCCCAAAATATCATGTGCCATTAGCTGCTAGCTTTTGATCTTCAATGGCTACAAAGCCTTTCATTTACCCCCACAAAACCACAAGTTCCACTCAGGTATACAAAATGTGGCTGCTTGAGTTGCATCTAAAGAATTCTTCCTTGGAGATAGCACAATCTGATAGCATTGGCATAAATGATTAAAACAATAGTTTAATTAATATCTTATATTTCTGGCTTTCAAAATCTGATCTTCCTACCTTTAACTCCAAAGTCTTCACATGGCAGATGGGTGCTAGAATACCCAGATTTAATGATTTCTTCTTTTCATTGTGGGTAGGAGTAGAGGTAGTCCTGAGCAGCTGAGTAAATGTAATCTATGCCTGCAACTGTAAGAAAGGAAAAGAAAAAAGAAAAAAGAAAAGAAAAAGAAGCCTAGCATTTACTGAATTATGCATACTATGAACATTGTTAAGTACTGCACAATTCATTATCCAATTTTATAATTAATATAATACTGCAAAAGGATTACTGTTTCCATCCAGTAAATGAGAAAACTGAGGTTGAGAGGAGTGAAGAAATTTTCTGTCACTCAAATAGATACAACAAATGAGTCCTGGGACTAACTCTCCTACAAAGCTCTTTTGCCTCAAGGAATATAAAAATGTGGGAAGGAGAGAGATTAGTGTATACCCCTTTTCTAACCCTAGTGGTTCTTTTCCTTGTTTTAGTCCAGTGCCTAGGATTCAGAGAGCTGAAGGTCATACAGCAAACCACAGCCATGTCTCCTCCCTTCCTGTCCAAGCCCACCCTCACCCACTCTCAGAATACTATTTTGATTTCCTGCGATTGAGGAGAAAGTAAAAAGAGATTGAAAACAAGTCACAGTCATTTCTAATTTATCACTTTTGTTCGAGAATTTTTACTTAAGATTGAAATAGCATTTTTCTTCTTTCTTACACCTCAAATTGCAAAGCAAAAGCCTGAGAGTGGGAGAAAATCTATTAAAACAAGATCCTTGCTACTTTATGGTAATTAAAAGCAATAAATATTCTTGCCCACAGTGTTAAAAATCTCAAATAGCCTATGGGTCAATACTGTTTCTCTGGTTGGGCTGGTAATAAATCTTTATTCCTTTTTGAGTCAAAATATAGAAGGAGTTTTATTCATGAGTTTCATGACCTAATACTGCAACATTTTCCAAACAAGCACAGTTGGAATGAATTTTCCCACCAAGTGTGTTGATATGCCTTCTCTCAGCCCACTTTCTGTACCTACAGTATGTCTGTCTTCCTGTGGTCATTTTATAAACACATTACTTTTCTCCTGCATTTTAGCGGCTACATGGTATAGGCACTCTCTATTCTTTCTTACCACTACTGTAACCTGATAACATTCTCTATTATGTTGGAAATGAAAACAGTTGTGGTAGTTTGATGTTTGAATGCTTGGCACATAGGGAGTGGTAATATTAGGAAGTGTGGCCTTGTTGGAGTAGGAGTAGCCTTGAAGAAGGAAGTATGCAATCATTGTTTAGGCAGGTTTTGAGGATATATATATATATATATATATATATATATATATATATATATATATATATATATTCTCCAGTGTGGTATACTCTCCCGCTGACCGTCTTCTGATCAAGATAAAGAACTCTCTGGACCTCCAGGGCCAAGTATGTCTGTACAGTGCCATACTTCCCATGATGATGATAATGAATTGCACCTCTGAAACTGTAGGCTAGCCCCAATTAAATGGTTATCTTTTAAGAGTTATCTTGGTGATCATATCTCTTCACAGCAATAAAACTCTAAAACAACAGTTAATTTTGGACTTCTCAAGTTCATCTTTCTCAAATGATATTGAAACATCAATGTTCTTGCTTGTGAACCATGACAACCCCATAGGAAGACCAATAATATCAACTAACCTAGATCCCTGGGAGCTAATAGAAAGCCAACAATCAAAGATCATACATGGGCTGGTCAGTGGTCCAAAACACATATGTAGCAGAGGACTGCTTTGTCTGACCTCAGTGGGAAATGATGGGCCTAATCCTATAGAGACTTAATGCTACAGGAAAGAGTCTGCTGGGAGGTGGGTGTTGGAGAGCACCCTCTCAGAGGCAAAGGTGAGAAGGATGGGGTACGTAACTCTGGAGGGGTGGACCAGGAAGGGGGACATCATTATAAAAGTAAATAAATAAAATAATTAATAATAATAATGTTAAAAGATGGTTTTTTGGTTTGGTTTAGTTTTTGTTTTGTTTTGATTCTTTAGGACTCCGCATAGTAACCCTTAGTGTCATTTTATACATGTCTATCATGTTCGACTTTTATAAAGAAATCTGTTTTGAATATCTGTTTTGGAACATTAGACTTTACTCAGTTGGCTATGTGACTTTGGGGAAATAGTTTATTCTCTGGACCTCAGTTTTCTTAGGCTGAGATGAATGGGCTATGGGTTATTTTTAATGCACTCCCATACATATTTTTTTGATCCTAATGACCTAGAAATTATTCTATTAGGTTATTCCTTTTTCTAATAAGATCCATGGGTAGACTCAAAAGCACAGAGCTTGCCTAGTTGAAACACTGCTGAAGAGCACTTAGAAATACCACAACCTAGTAACTTTGTCCTAAAGACTAAAATTCATCTTTTCTTAGATAGCAAAATCATTTATCTCATATAGTGAGTATAAAACAGAAGATAAGAAGGTCTTACTGTCTACTTTAAGGACATGTTTCCAATGACCTATAGACCATACCCTCTGACCTGATATCTTAAATTTTCTACCATGTCTGAAGATCATAATTCTAAAATCAAGCCTTGGTCAAATGACCACTCAAGATAACACTAGAGCAGTAGTAAGAACTTTGTTGTCTCTGCAACTAACAACCATTCACTTCTGAGTAGAGGCAGTGAGTCAGACTTCTATCCAATCAGAGAACAGCAGAGCTATATGCTGAGTCTTCCTCTGGGGGCTGCTTCAATGAAGCTACGTGACCTTGGGGAAATAGTTTATTCTCTGGGTCTCAGTTTTCTTAAGCACAGATGAGTGGGCTTTTGGGTATTTTTTTAAAGGCTCTTCCATATACTTTGCTTTATGATCCTATGAACCATGTGCCCTCTGTCTCAACTCATGCTCAGTAATAGATCCTGCGGGGAAAACAGAGGTATAGTGGAAGGAGAAGCTTCCCTCAAGTTAAGCAGTTCTGGCAAGGCCACCCTCCTTCTTTTGGCAAGAAGAAATCTCATAGAACAGATTTTGTATATAAAGCTTATACTAAGCTCAAGTTGCCTAAAAAAATGGCACTGTGTTGGGGTGACTCAGGGGTGACTTTAACATTTAGCTAGCACAGCATAATGTGTATCAGGCTAGCTTAGAGATAAGTGCATGAATGTTCATAAGACATACACAAAATCAGCAGCATTCTAAAAGGTTTCTGGCCCAATTTATGCATAGGCAACAATACCCATTTTATTTTCTATAGAGAAAAGAAAACACCTTGGAGAAAAGGTTTGCTGAATAAGATAGACCCTTTTCATGCCTATTTATTGCATCACAGGTAGACGATAGAATGTGTTATGCTAAAGAGGGCTCAGGGTAAAGAGTGGGGAATGTCAAGAGTAACTGCATGTCTGTGAATAACACTATAGAAAATCTTGCTCACTAAAAGGAAGGCTATACAGCAAGCCTTGTTGTTTGCATGTCACTATTTTCATAACCCCCAATTCAGCACCACACTCCTAAATCTAAGCCTCTTTGCATTATTTTTCTTTGAGAAACTTAAGCTAGTTGAGGAGGAGGGCAGACATTGAGTTTGAAATTGCAGTTCGGGAACTACCATGAGCTTTAACAATGGGTAAAAGGCAAACTTGTGTCTTAAAATCAACTCAAGTTCCTTGAGCTGGTCTCAAGGGAAGGGCTAAACCTGGGTCTGATAATTAAATGTCAGTAGCTAATATCCAAAGTAGATCATAGTCCCTGTGGCCAAGAATGGGCCCCAACATGTATAAATAAACCCTAACTGAAGAAGTGACTCCAGAAACAAAACAAGGGTCATGTTGATACCAGAGGGGAAGATGCTAATGATAAAGCAATAACTAAGGTGAACATAGCATAATCCATGACCTGTTTTCAGTTCTGTAATCCTATATGGAGAGGGAGATTCCTTAATGCCACATCTGAGTCTCTGATTAACTATGAAGAGACATTCTACCTCCTTACTCTAAAACTAAATGTAGCATAAATGTAATGTCTTTGAAAGGGTTTTTTTCTTGTTTCTATTTGAACCAGGAGGCAAAAACTAACACTTAAAGGGGCATACACTGATATACAATTACCCTATCAATGAATATGGATATCATTGAGACACTTGACTTTGGTTCAATGGGTACAATATTTACTGCAAGTGCATAAGCACATGATTCTGAATCTCCACAGCACACACAACTATCTGGGTATGGTGGCACATAGTTCTTATCCCAGTGCCAGGAGTTGAGAGGGGTCAATTATAAAGTCTCACTGGCCAGGAGCTGAAGGGATCTACAACCGTTTAGGTGGAACAACAATATGAACTAACCAGTCCCCCCCCCCAGAGCTCCTGTCTCTAGATGCATATGTAGCAGAAGATGGCCTAGTTGGCCATCATTGAGAAGAGAGGCCCCTTGGTTTACAAACTTTATATGCCCCAGTACAGGGGAATGCCAGGGCCAAGAAGTAGGAGTAGGCAGGTATGGGAGCAGGGCAGGGGAACTTTCAGGATAGCATTTGAAATGTAAATAATGAAAATATCCAAGAAAAAAAGAAAAAGAAAAAAAAATACTATGCCCTAGGTTCAGTGAAAGATCTTGTTTCAAAAAGTCAAAAGGAAAAGTAACTGAAGAAAACCTTCTGACATCAACCTCTGACTGTCATTCTGAGAGAATGAGATCATGGGTGAGTGTACCTGCACATGTGTACAGATCCATATGTAACCATTCTCTATACACACAGAAAGAGGACACCTGACCTAATCATATAATCTCTTTATTCAGTCCACATTCTCTGTGCCTTACTGCTATTTCCTGAACTTGATTCCTTGTCTCAAATCTGTGTGCTGGCTAGTCTTGTCAGCTTGAAAGAATCATCTGGAAGATATGCCTCTAGGTATGTTTATAGTTTGATTACATTGATCCTATTAATTGATAAGAAAAGGCCTGCCAACTTTGGGAGTATCATTATCTGATGGATCTTATATGAAAAAATGGAGAAAGGGAACTTAACCATAGGGTACATTCATTGCTCTATGCTTTCTACATCTAGATGTGGTATGACTAGCTAATTCAAGCTCTTTTTGCCTTTGCATCCAAGCCCCACTGAAATATATCTTGAAATGTGAGTCAGAATAAATGTTATTTTCATTAAGTCACTTGTGTCAGGATATTTTTACCACAACAATAGGGAAACAATCAAGGCAATCTGTTTATGAAAAAAGTAAAGCCAAAATCAAAGCTCCTGGAGAATTTGCATGTTGTTCACTACCTTTTCAGAAGGAAGACAAAGTTGACATTCCAGGAGATGCTGAATGTTCAAGGATGCTGCAGTAATGAACTTTGAAACTGGGCTGAAAATTAGAGTCAACAGGAAATTCCTAAGTTAAATACATATAATTTATTCTGTATATCAGAAAAAATATTTCAATAAAATATGTCTTAGGCCAGAAAATTAACATTTGAAGAACTACCTAGGTGCTCAAATATCTCAAACAAACACACAAACAACCTTTCAATAGATATCCACCTCATAATAGCGGGAACCTTTGACTCTGTTTTTTTGTGGAGCAAAGAGAAACTAAGATAATATCAAATCATGCTTCATAATCAACTGACTAGAGATTAGAAAAAAAAAGTATTCTAATTGAGCCGTGTAACCACAGCTCCTCAAATGTACAGAAGGCAGAAATATCAGAAGCAGATACAGAAGTGTGACAAGGACTTGACAGTGTGTCACTGTCATTGAGCATAGGCAAAGGGTCCTACAAGCCAAGAAATACAGTCTTCTGAAAGAGTTTTAAGGTTCAATGAAATGGGTCCCTTAAAGCTTACCACATAGTAATACAGCTACATTGATACTTCAACTGTATGTCAGTAAGACTGCTTTTGGGCACCTACCCTTCAGAATTATATTAAACTTGGGTATCTATCAAGAAAATTTGTAAAAGGGACATGGGGAAGGAGGGAGAGAGAATAAATCAAAGGCCTAAAGAAATAGGTTAAGCATACAGTGTTCCTTGATAATAAAACTCAAGGTAATAAAAATTTCAATTTCCCCAAATTGATGTGTAGGCTTCATGTGATATTTGCAAAAGCCCTTAAAGGGAGTCCTGCAGGTATAAGCAATATTATCCTAAAGTTTATGTGGAAAGTTTTGTTACCCATGGTAATTAAAATACTGTTAACAAAGAATAAAACCAAAGACACTACTTTACCTCATCTTAAGGATGACTAAGTCATGATCATTGAGACAAAGGACTGAATACAGAAAAGAGAACTTGCAAACATACCCCTGTTAATTTTTTGCCAGTTCAAAAACAATATAATGGAAGATAGAAATATGTGATAATAAATAATGTTAAAACTACTATTAGAGCAACAAGATATCCACAGGGAGAAATGATCCCTAACTTAAAATTCATGTATTACATAAAATTAAGTCAAAATAGATTATAGAATTAAATAAAACACAAAAATATAAAACTACATCAATAATAAGAAAATCATTGTAGCTTAAGGCTACACAAGTTAATTTTAGACTAGGAAAAAAAGAAAAAAGGGATACATCAAATCAAGTCAGAATTGAAGTTTTATGGTAAAAGCTATGAAAATAAAGAAAAGGCAATGTAGGTAGACTGGGAGAAATTATTTGTAAATCAAGTGTCCAATATGAAATAAATCATTTAGGTACAGTACATGTGCCTGTAATACTGCTCCTGAGAAGCAGAGACAAGAGACTGTAGGGTATAAGAACTCTGGATTATATAATAAGCTCAGGTTAGTCTGTATTATACTGTAAGACTGTGTCAAAACAAACAATATCAAACAAATAGGACATAGTAAGAATGTCAAGCTAGTATTTCAAGTAGAGTATTTCAAGTGAGTATTTGAGAGAGAGAGAGAGAGAGAGAGAGAGAGAGAGAGAGAGAGAGAGAGAGAAACTGAGACAGAGATGGAGAGATATAGAGTGACAGAGACAGAGACAGAGAATTTTAGTCCAGGGACCTACAGTGGCAAGAAGAGTTCATCAGATCCCCTGGAGCTATAGTAAAAAGTGATGGCAAACCATCTGGACATGAGTATTTATTACTGAACCCTGATCTTCTGCAAGAGCAATTGATACAGTCTTAAAATCTGACCCCATCCCTCTAGCTCCAAATCATAATAGAATACTTTTAGAAAATTAATCGTGTATTTATTATAACAAACTAAATTTGAAAGTATATCTCATAGAAATTAAAATATATTTACATAAAAAGTTGTATGTGAATGTCCTAACAACATTAATCACATTGATATAAACCTTGAAACAATCTAAATGTCCTTTATTTAATGAGTAATTGAACTATACAATAGTCATACTACATAATATTATTCAGTCATTAAAAGAGAATAAAACAATGATTCACATGGCCATTTGGATAGATTTCAATTAAATTGAGTTGTTTTGCTTTTGCTTTTTTTAAACAAAAGCTTTCAAAATTATATACTATGCAATTCTGTTTTTATAACACAAATGAAAAATAAAAACCTTTAAAGGTTTAGAGAACAGGTTAGTGATTACCACAGTGTAGGGTGACCAGGTAGAATGAAGAGTGGATTGGAAGGAGAAATGGCAAGGACTGTGAATGGAATGGATGGATAGAGAGCACTAGAGACACACACAGAAGATTGACCTGAGAGCCATGGAGGGTTCCATTGATGATGGCAGGATTTGGACATTGATGGCGGGATTTGGACATTGGCGAAAATTTTCTGAGAATCATGTTGGACTGCAAGCCATACATATGAAGGAAGAACTCATAACCAGTTCGGTAAACTTCAGAGTCTGGATCAGATATTATAGATGGAAAAAGAATTCCAATCCTGTCTCCTACGTTATAGATAAATAACAGTACTGTTTCCCAAAAGGCAATAATCCTTATACTATCACCAACATATTTGCCCTGTCTCTATTCCACCTATACAATTATATATTCAGTCTTTGTTTAAATTGACTCAGGTCTAACCTAACAAAGATTTGCATACAATAAGAATTCTGCCTGTGTTCTCTCTAAGGCCATCTGGTGCCCTGGCATCTGTACACATCACACATTTTGTGAAAAAGGAAGAAAAAGGGCAGAAAAACAGAGGGAGAGGTCTGAGTAGAGCTTAAAAAGCTGGATTCATTCAGGGTTAAGAGTGTCCATATCTGGGCATGCGGCAGAAAGGGATGGTGGAAGATGCTATGAGGAAGAGGGATGGAGAAGAAAAATCAGGGGCCAGCTGTGAAGGAGCAAATTCAGATCATGAAAACCCACCCACTCTGTGCTGACTCTCAGGCAGGCAGGACTGAGCAAGTGTTTTTCAAACTGCATGTTCTTATTCTATCCCTCTGCTGCAGGGGTGTGAGCAGCCATGTGTGGCTGTGTTAACACAACATGACTAAAACCAATCCCCCAGCCCCCTCCTGCTTCACACCAAGCAGCTTCCACTGCTTCCAAGTGCTGATTTACATCAGGGCAGGTTGTGTAAACAATGCTATTCAGGGAATATAAATAACCACAGCCTGGAATGGGGTTTAATCGTCTGGTCTAGGGAAATCAGAATTTCCACTTATCTCCCTGTGTCAAGGTGGAGCCTCTTAAGTGCCCATAGCATGTTTGGTTCTTACCAGCCTCTCCCAAGATGCTGGTGAGATCCATAGTACTGGATGCTTTCCTCTGTCCAGCTTCTCCTCCTCTGCAACCACAAATGTTAAATTGCTGAATTATCAGACAGAGTCCAGCTCTGCTCTCTGCCCACCAGGGAGGATAGGGCAGGTGCAACAAAAGCTTTGCTTTTCTAGGAGAGGCCCTACACAGCAACCTTCTCACGGTCAGGAACTCTACATTATCCCTTCCCAAATCCCCTAGTGGGCTTACTTAGTCTCTAATCTGTGTATTTGGAGGAGAATACTGGTGTTCCTCAAAGTCGGACATAATTTCAGATTCCTGTAGTGTGAATTACTTAAACTTTTGGAACTGTTATTTTATTTTCATCTACAAAAGTAAAGCTAATAATTATGCCTGATTCTTAGTATTTCCAAGAGAAGAAAATTCAATGACATAGTCCAAGGGCTTAGATGGTTCCTTGGGTAATATGAGTGTTAAGTGCTAGCTAAAGTATAACTGTTGTTCGAGAAATAGTGGTGGTATAGTGTATGTACACAGTTGGTGAGCTAAGTTGACAACTCCTTGGGCATCCTAATTTTATTTCTATGACAAATACTCTGACAAAAATAAGCATAGGGAAAGAAATTTTTATTTGGCTTATAACTGTAGGTGGCAATACATCGTTTCCCTACTTGGGGACATGTCTGTGTGTCTGCATATCTCATGACTACATATAACCTAAGATGCTAAGAAAGAGCAATGATGGACCCTTTTGACTTGAGTGAATCCTTATGGCCACACATAGGTGTTGGGAATAAAACTCAAGTCCTATGGAAGATCAACTAAAACTTTGAAACATTAAGCTATCTTGCATCCCTCTATAATTTCAAGAATATTGAGGCAGTGACTAAACTGATGACATCTACAGTCAGGAATGAAATAAAATAAATACACCATTGTTTCTTCATCTCAGTTGTTACATTGTTCAAGGTCCAGCCAATGAAATGGTGCCACCCTCATACAAGGTGGCTCTTCTCCCAAATTAAAGGACTGAAAAAGTATCCCAAAAATACACCCACATGCTAAACTGATCTGTGCAATCCCCCATTCAAGTGATTCTACTCAAGAAGTTCTAGCAAGCTGGCATTTAGAAATAGCCATCGCACTATGCCTCTGTAAATCCATAAGTTAGTTTAAGAGATGAAGCAGGGCAGTCATGAGAGAGTGAAAATTTTTCAATACATGAATAGATACTAGTTTTATCAGGTTCTTAATCCCAGATTAAGAAGGCAAAATCTGAACCCTAACAAAACTACATGTGCTCCATCTGATTTCTGACTAATTCTGTAAATTGTAGACTGGTCACTCATGATGTGAGACACTCATGATTTGCTTCCCTTGGTCCATCTCAGGCCCAAGTTATGTATGCTTTCAAAATCTGTACTGGGACTTATTTCTTCTAAGACTTCTAAGACTTTATACCTTCTAAGATAGTAAGCATTTGGAGCATCTTGGAGATCTGAATTTGGCCTTGCCCGGACAACTTACATACATTTAATATCTTCATTGAAAGTTTCACAGTCCCCTCTTAGATAAACTCCTGTCTCAATCAAGCTCACTCTTCTCTCTCATCACACTCACTCAAGCCCTCTTCTGGGTCTTTGAACCCCATGAACACATCCAGTCTTTTGTCTATCTTATGTTTCTTTCCTAACTGGATGGTTTGTTTTTTTCTTTTTCCTAGATGACAACCAATACAACCCCTTTCTACTGTCCAGAACTTCCCCAAGTTATTTCCTTCAATATCCATTGCTAATGTCAAATCAATGACACCCTATGCCATGTTCACTGTGGAATTTTGTGCTCTAACACTAGACGTCTGAATCAAGCAAGTCTGTTTATTTCTCTGTTGCTCCCTCTGAAAGCTAGAATTGTCAAAGACAGAAACTTGGTCTGTTTGTTCATTGTTCTAAGTCAGGGCCTGGAATATAGCAAGTTGTTCCAAGCTTAAATATTTAGGAACTGAATTGTGCTGAAGAAAGGATGGAAAGAAAGCCATCATCAGCCTTTCTCTAGAGACACTTGCCATCTAGAGGAAATCTTAAGATGTACTATAGTATCTCAAACACAATTTCATGCAGGGAAGCAGGAAAATGTGCATTTATCAAGATGCATTGTCAAGCAGAACTACTGCAGAGAGACCGTCTCACTGAACGTGGAAAAGTTGAAAAGGAAGTTAAAATAAGGACTTTCTGTTATCAGTGGTGCTGCTCACAGGGCATTGTTTTAGCAGGGCATAGAGAGAGAGAATGGGAGATATAGTGAGTGAGGAAAAGAACTTTGAGAATGGCATTACTTCTGTACAGCTGCATATCAGGTCATTTCTGCTGTAAGGCCATAACTTTCGAAGCATATTTACTATGGCAACTGTTGTGCTAAAGGCATTTAGATTTATTATTTCATTTAATCCTCTTAACATCTATATATTGTTATTATTATTGTTGTTTTATCTCTAGTTAAATAAAATGAATATATAATCACCTAAATTGTGAACTTCTTTTTTTCCCACATAACATTTTTATTGATTCTGGGAGTTTCACATCATGTACCCGATCACAGTCATTTCCCAGTCTTTCCATGTCTCTCCCCAACATTGTGATCTATCCTCCCCCAAAGAAGTAAAAATAAAACAAAGAAAAATATCTAATTTGGGTTATCTATATATTCACTGGTGCATGGTCAAACTTTAAATGGCCTGACCCTTAAATAAGATGATTTCTTCCATACCCCCACCTCTGTCATAAGGCCATCAATTATGGAGAGCTACTCTTCAGCATTTCCATAGTTCTCTTTAATATTTCTTTTCAATAGTTGCCTGTCTAGACTTTTATTTTATTTTGGTTTGGTTTAGTTTGGTTTTGGGGAAAGATAGGTGCTGTCCTAGAAGACTTCCATGTCCATTCCTCCCAACTGTGCATCTGTAGTAATGGATATCATAGAAAAAGTAGCCTTCTTGCTTTTTAGAGTCAGCAGAAGCCCTGATAAAGGCGTTTCAATCCCTGCTGACAGCAGAGACCATCAATACAGCCTTCTTCAGCAATAGGACCATGGACCCAATCAAGTTCTTCAAAGGCTACCCAGAGCATGAACATAACCAGGGCCTCAAGTGCAGGTAATTTATATTAATTTGGCTTCTGACAGTGACATGGTCTACCCACATCAACATGGCTTCAGACTGTAGCACAGACAGTGAATTTACTCATGGGCCCAGTAGTAACATGTGCCACAGACATAATCCTGGCCCATAGCAGGGTGGGGCTTGAGAATCTGTTTTTGTTGGGAATTCTGCTTACCTTCTTGGGCACATCTCACATTTTAAACATGCACATACAAACACACACGCACACACACACACACACACACACACACACACACACACACCAATCAAACATATTTTAAGAGGAAGTAGTGGGAGGAGGACTTAACATATTAGTGCAAGAGTTCATATCCTAAAGTCCATTAGAACAAATCCTTCACTGATTGTCTTAATATGCTGAAAGAATGTCAGTTTGACAAAATAAGACTTGCTTTAGCCCTATGGTATAGATTGTATTATACAGTTCTCCTTTCCACTCAGCCACAAGAGGACTCAGAACAGAACCTCTCAATTCTAAACCCATAGTGACTCTCCTATCCATCTCTCTCTTATTCAGCCTGATGCTAGTAATATATATTAATTAATTCCTATATTCATTAGCAACAAAAAGAACTGTTCTTATGTACAAATGAAAAAATAGACAATTTGTGTGTTAGCTCCTTGGTTTAACTAAGAAGGATGAGAAACATTACTTCCCTGAGTTTAATTTTTAAATCCATCTTACTTTATTATAATTTGTCCTTAAGTGACATACTATTTTTGCATAAATCAGTTGGGGAAGATTAGTAGGATATAAACCTTAAGGCAGTGAAGCCACAGTCTTATGTCATGGAGATATGGGGCTACAATCAATGTGCTCTAACCTAGACAGCGTGACAATAGCAAAATCTAACGTCACACACATGCAATTTTCATCTTAACACCAACAAGAATTTCTTTTCATCAGAGAACTCATTCCAGGAACTCATGTTTCTTCATAGATAAAAGCAATTTATATTTCTTGGTAAAGTGTTAATAAATAGTGTCCAGTCATTACAAGTACATTTGCTGGGTTGGGAAGACAACTCAGTTGGAAAACGGTTCTCTGTGAAAACATGAGAACAAGAGTTCACTTCGCAGAACCACATTAAAAAATAGCAAGAGTAATCAAAATAAACCGGGCATGATGGCAGACACTTGTAATTATAGCACTGAGGAAGCAGAGATAGGTTCATCTCTGGAGCTAACTTGGCAGTCATCCTGGCTTGCAGAGTTCCAGGCCAATGAGAAACTAACTTTCAAAAAACAAGGTAGCTGTCACCTGACAAATGGCATATAAACCTCTGACCTTTTCTTAGACATACACATACACCTAAATGCATATGTAAATACCACAAATCCACACACTCACATAGTGCAATGGCATACATGGCAATTGATGAGATCCAAGAGTTACAGTGTGGGACTGAAAGCTAAGTGATGTATATGTCATTACAAAGCTAAACAATTAACTCTCTCCATTTCCAGAGGTGGCTTGGCCCTCTCAATTCTAACCCCATAGTGACACTCCTATCTGTCTCTACCTTTATGGCTTGTCTCAGGCTCTGTGAACGATGGCTGCAGTACTCTTCCTCTGGTGACCTAAGCTCCCATTTTCCAAGTGATCCTTGCTGTCCCTGTGATTTTCATGTGCCATTTCTTTCCTCTAGCAACCCTATGATTTTCATTTTCCCAAGATTGAAGACTATAGTTTTTAACTTAATCATCAAACCCTATGCTCTGGTAGACACTCTAATATCTTTTATGTAGAAAATTATAGCATCTTTCTTCATATCTTGCATCACTAATAGACTCAAAACCTATCGCTATATAGATCAGATCCTATCAGAGAGCCTATTATTATTATGTTTCATATACATGGCATCTATCCATTTCCTAATGGCACAATGATAACCATAGATTAAGGCATACTTCAACTGTCACCAAAAGTAACTTCTGCTTCATGGAGATGATGAGCATTACAGAGATTCACAACTTTCTATGGTTTAGAGAATAATTAATTTCAGAATTCTCAGCCTTATATGTAATGTATATACCACACTACCTTTTCCAAAGTCTTGAAGATCACTAAAAGACAGGGAGCAGACAAAAATGTAAGAGGAAACAGTAGTGGATAACAAAAATCATGTATTCTGGACATAGCACATCAGTTGCACATATGAATCCACAGGTTTGGTATTATTCACAGACCTCCAAATCCCCAAGCCCAACAAAATCTATGGAAAATTGCGTTTAGCATGAAATTCCATCCAGCTAGTTAAGGAGCTAGTTGCCTGTGTTAGCTGCTGGAAGCTTGAGACAGCTTTCTCTAAAAGTGTAGCTCTTTATAAGCCATTTGTGCAGCAAAGGCATGTCACACATCCAAGAATATTTGAGCATCACAAGTTGATTTGATTGGGGAAAAAGGAATACAACATATGATCAGAAGAAAAGGATGTGGTTTTGTAATGAGTTGTGTGAGAGAAGGTGATTACATGAAATGTTTTTAAAAACCAAAATAAACAAATAACAACAATAAGCCTGCATTCCAAGTCCTACCAAGTACATCTGTATAGCTTAGCTGACCCTACAGATCTGCTAGTAGACTTGTTTTGCAGGTCTCAATCACAGAATCTTCAGGAAACCTTTCAGAATGGCTGTGGATTGCTCACTGAGACATGTGGTAGGACAAGGGGCCAAAATTCAGAATGAGGAAGATGCATTCTCCATTTTAGAAGCTGACTAGGTTAGTCTCACATCTAGACCACCTGAGTTCTGCCCTTGGTGAAGTAGAAATAACATGGTATATGCCCAATAGATTGTCACTGTGAGTGCCAGTTTATAAAAGCCATGAACATTCTCAGATTACTGGCCAGCTATGGTTATTGCCAAATTCATATCTGCTATGAATATTTTAAAGAACTTGGCTCCAGATTTGCTTGGGTGTATAACCCTGATGAGCTGTACTGGATTCAGTGTAAATCTGCAAAATTTCTAGACTCCTTTGCATCCTAGATGTTAAATAAAGGCAAGTTCAAGACCAGCTTGAGACACATAATCCTGACTCATGCCATAATTCTGCCCATTAAAGACCTAGCATTTCGATGTACTGCGAAACGTGGGAATGAAACCTAAGAAAAAGCACGGAGAGAAAGAACTGGGCTAAAACACAAAGCCACAACCTTGCATAAAGGTGGCTCTCTAATTACAAGACCAAATATGATGTGAAGAGTCGAGACTTTCTTCCTGTTTGCCTCAATGCTTATCTTACCCTTTTATATGTTGCTATGCTGTGCTTTCATCCTTAAACATATCTTAGAATCTCCTTTTTCCAGGTGGAGTAGGAGATAGATCCACATTATAGTTCATGATCTACCAGTAAATTACATACCAATTGATTCTACACCAAAAACCTTCCTTCAGGATTCTCAGGCCCCTGTAGACACCTTGCTTAACTTCATTTATCTACTTTATAAATGCTGTTTTAAGAACAAGGCACTGAAAGAGACATGGAACTCTAGCACTAAAGAAAATAAACCAGTTAGTAAGTTTGTGTGGGTTCTAAAATAGTCTCAAAAAAGTAAAAAATAAAAAGATCAAAATTAAAATAAAAAAACACAACCCCCACATTAAAATCCCTCAGGGAAAACCATGATTATATGCTATGGATGAAAGCATTAAAGCTCCATATGAAAATCAAAAATGGAACAAGTCAAGTTATATATCAGGTGCATCAGAAAGGCTTTTATAAACTGAGAACTAAGGGTAAATAGTACAAAGCAGATTTGGAGAAAGAAGTAAGATTTCTGAGAAGAATTTATATGTGCAAAGGCTCTGAGGTAGAAGTCAGAGAAAACCATAGTCAGTGGAAACTGGCAATCATAGGTCATAGGGCAGAAGATGAGGACTGAATGGAAGGCAGGGATAGATTCCCTATCCACCTTTAAACAGCAATTTCAATGTCACTTCCGTAAATCATTCGCACGTCACCATCTCCTAAGAATTGATTTCCCACTTCTATAGTTCCTGTCTCTGTTTTGTTGGTTTTCTAGACTTCATGGCCACTGCTCTGCAAGCCTCTCTTCCTCTTACTAGAAAGCAAGACATTTTCTAAGCTTTACTCTGAATTCCCAAAGTCCTGTAGACACCTCCCTACAACTTTATTCATTCACTTTATAAATGAGGATTTCACTTTATGACACACAAGTTTATTGATGCTTCAAGATTAAGGAACTTGATCAAGAGCATCATCGTTAATGATTCAAGTTCAGACATCCAGAAAAAGGTATAACATTAACCCCATCTCTGCTTCATCCATTCCCTCTTATATAATGCCCAGGCAGGGAAAAGGCTGACAAGGGTCTGTCTACTAAGTTTATTTTTGAGATAAAATGCCACAGAGAAAACTACTTAGAACACAGAGAGAAGATTTAAAAAAAAATGTGAAACAGATTTTTGACATTCTCATTGGGTACAACTTGCTTCATATTTCCTTATCATCGTCTATCATTATTTTTCTGTTTTCTCTCCAGCTGTGTTAGATAATTAATTTCTTATTAGTGTTTCTTAATCTGAACAGCCACTGATAGACACCACACTGCAAATAACTTGATTCAAAGATGCTCATTTTATAAGAGGGAATTATTAAGGGCTTCAAAGCCTAATAAATAATCAATGCCCAGAGGGTGTTTTAAAGCTTGCAATGTAAAAGGGAAATATAATACAAGAGATATACAGATCACCAGGCACCATCAGGCCTGGAGATTTTGCTTCAAAGTAATTTTAAGAAATAGTGAAGTCACTCTCCTCAGTCACTGATCATGGACAGAGGTTAGCTCTTGTGTGCTTAACATATAGCAATATTAAAAGTCCCTCCAGCTAGCCACAGGCCTTCCCCAAATACAACTAATGATTATGTGCCACTCTACAGGGAAGATAAAATTTAATTCTGAAAGGTCAAGTGCCAGAATATAAGATGAGGCAGTATTTCCCCAGTTTTTTTTTTATGAGATATTAGTATTATATTTTACAGAAGTGGGTATTCCATACTAACAAATGTTCTGTACTTGAAATTTTGAAAGTTCTAAGTCAAACAAAAAACAATGCTCTTTTTTCATGTCTTTTAAGATTATTTAATATTCAAATATACCACTAATAACATAGATTTGGAAACATTGAATAACATTGCCCAAATATATTTGAGCCATACATTATTTTCTCGTGGATATCTATCACAATTACTGATAAAAATGACTAGGAAATTTACAAAGTTAAGTTTTTAAGAATAACCACATAAATTGGTAACGTCATACAGGCTTTGCAATGTATTGGGTTGGAATGCCTGCTGAATCATTAAAAAGATTTCCTTAATCGTGTCCCTTAAACTTGATGCCTCAAAATCCTTGTGTGTCAAAGAAAGTGAAATCATCGGTGATATTTTACTGGCTTACTGAGATGATTAAATATGTTAATAGATGTGGAGGCTTTTTTAAGAAGTATGAACACAATATAATTTTATTTTTATTGTTAATTAAGTTCTCTATAAAGACCAAGCATCCAGAGAAGGATGCAGCAGGCCTACCTGAGCAATGAGAGTTAAGGTATAAGCAAAGGATGGATAAGGAAGAGGACCATCAGCACTGGTCACAGACAATACAAATTTCAGGACAAAAAAAAAAAAGTTTGCCTGGAGCCACTACACTGACAGCCAGCCAGAGCAACCTGCTGAGTTTGTTCCAAAGAACTTTACCTATCCATTTAACAATTTTGGTTTTACTACTAACTGAGGTTTTTCCAAGCAGGAACATTCACAGCCTACATGGAAAATTAAGTCTACCTATAATAACACAAGAAGTACCCTATCTAGTTGAATATGATTTTGTATTCTCAACCAAGTATTTGGATCTCTAGTCATATTTACAAGAGTATCTGCTTTCCTCGAGGTCCCTTATGTGTGTGCAGCTCATCTCTGCATAACATGGTTATGGTACACTATTTATACACATTGAGAAGATATTCTAGACCTACAAAGGAATATGGGTAGAACATTCCTGTTGCATGTGTGAGCCTCTGGGTTCGCTCTCAACCTGGGTTCAACTCTCAAAGAGAAAGAGGGAGAGGAGCAAGGAGAAGAAGAAATCATGAGGGAAGGAAGGGTAATATAAATCAGGGATTAAGAGTAAGGGAGGCAGGCAGGCAGGAATTCAGGAATGCAGGCAGGCAAGAATACAGGAATGCAGGCAGGCAGGCAGGTTCTCTTTCAGTTTGAAGCATACACAGAAATGCTACTTCTAGATCATAAGGAAAGGCTATTCTTAAATTTTGGGGAATTTCTCATATAATTTCAGCCTTTATGAAAAGCATTTTTAAATTGATACAACAGTTTTGATTCCTTCTAACAGTGTAATGAGTCCCCATTTCTCCACAACACCACAAGTCACCCATTTTTTGTTAACTCCATTCTGACATATGTGAGGTAATGTCTAATTGTGGCTTAATTTGCATTTCTTTGGTGATTAGTTACTCTGAGCATTTATCATTTTTCAGTTGGCATTTGCATGGCTTTTTAAAGAAATGTTTAATTGAGTCCTCTACCCGTTTTAGAATGAGATTATTTCCCAGTTATTGAGTTTCTTTAGTTCCTTACATATCTCGGAATGT
This sequence comes from Mus minutoides, assembly GCA_902729485.2. NCBI lineage: Eukaryota > Metazoa > Chordata > Mammalia > Rodentia > Muridae > Mus > Mus minutoides. The sequence goes on along the minus strand of LR750932.1, from coordinate 212,791 downwards.
TCACTTCTTGTTAGACATAAAATTTAAAATATCTTTGTCATAATGTAACTTTGTCTGCTCACTTCTGATCATTTCTTTTTCTGTGACTGTGAATGCATTTTAATGCCATCCCATTTGTCTATGTTTGTCTTGTTGCTTGTGCTTTTGAGAACGTATTTTAAAAAAAATCATTGCTCAAACCGATATCATGGAGATTTTCTCTTATGTTTGGTTCTAGAATTTGCACAATTTTAGGTCTTGGATTTGTCTTCAACCCATTTCACATCTTTGTCGTATGGGAAATTGGCATACTTTCATCATTATGCATGTGGATATCCAATTATCAGTACACAATATATTGAAGATACTATGATTTCCTCATGAGTGTTAATGATATGCTTGTTAAAAATCTGTTACCTGTCAATGTAGGTATCTATTTCTAGCCAATCTGTCATCTTTAACTTATAAGATATTTTTTTCTTTGATCAATACATGTTATGATTCCGATGGCCTTGTAGCCTATTTTGAAGTCAGGTTTAGGATCCATTACAGCTTTCTTTTTCTCCTTGTTTATGACTACTTTGATTATTAATGGTTTACTAATTTCATTTTTGTTTGATCACTTTACACTTCTTTGACCTTTATGAAAATGACCTGAATAAGGGAAGATTATATTTTGTGAAAATATGATTCAGAAAATGATTTTTAACAGCTGCTGGGTGAACTTATATCCATAAAACTAAAAATTTCTGAATCAACATTAGAATTTAAAATGCCTGGATTTCAACCCAAAATTCTTTGTTTTCTCTCATGGAAAACAAAATCTACTCTTGAATAGAGAGATATGAAGTCTATTTGGGAAAAGAAAGAAGGAAAAAAAGAGAGAAGAGTGGGGATAAAAGAT
>LR750932.1:183027-211316 GCA_902729485.2 Mus minutoides | reverse complement strand
GGTATATCTTTCTATGTGGCAAAGCAAGGCAGCCAGCCCAGTTAGGGGATAGGGATCTAAAGTTAGGCAACAGAAACAGCACCTGCTCCTGCTTCTAAGAGACCCACATGAAGACAAAGCTGTACAACTGTTACATATGTGCTGAGGACCTAGGCTCATATCATGTATGTTCTCTGTTTGGCTGGTCAGTCTCTATGGGCCTAGGTTTGCTGATTCTGTATGTTTTCTTGTGGCTTGTGCTGTCTTTGAGCTTTGACCTTTGGCTCCATTTACACCTTTATACTCCTCTTGCATAAAATTTCTTCATCTCCCGTTAATGTTTGGTTGTGGGTATCTGCTAAAATTAATCTTTGGTTTGTGTTTCACTGATGGTTGAGGGTGTAGTAGGTTTCAAGTGTTTCTCAGCCATTTGAGCATCCTCCATTGGGAATTCTATGTTGGAACCCACACCTCATGTTTGCCTGGGGCTATTTGTTTTCGTGATATCTAGTTTTTTGAGTTTGTTAAATATTTTGGATATTATCCCTCTAGCAGTATGTAGCTGGTAAAACAAAACAAAACAAAACAAAACAAAACAAAACAAAAAACAATGGAAACCTTTTCCCATTCTGTAGGCTGTGGACTTTGCTGAGCAGAAGTATTTTTCAGTTTCACGAGTTCCCATTTATTAATTTTTTAATCTTAGCTCGTATGCTAAGGGTGTTGAGTTCTGAGTCCTCACCTCTGCAAGTGTACTCAAAGCTGTTTCTCACTTTCTAGCCTATTAACTTCTGTGTATCTGGTTTTATGTTGATGTCTTTGATCCATTTGGACTTGAGATTTGTTCAGAGCGATGCGTATAAAATTATTTGAACTCGTCTACCTGCAGCCATCCAGTTTGACCATCAAAATTGTTTAAAATGGTGTCTTTTTCCTCAGAGTATATTTCTGCCTTCATTATCAAGAACCTGATTCCAAGTCTGAATTAATGTCTGGGTCCATTGAACAATATGTCTGTTTTTGTAAAATTACCATGTGACTTATATTGCTATAACTGTAGTACAAATGAAATCGTGTATGGTGATACCTTCAGCAGTTCTTGTATTATTCAAATTTTTTTTCAGCTAACCTGTTTTTGTGTGTGTGTGTTTTCATATGAAGTTGGAAATTATCCTTTCAAGATGTGTGATGAATTACATTGAAATTTCCATGGGGACTGAATTGAATCTGTAGATTGCTTTTGGTAGGATGGCAATTTTTACTATGTTAATCCTACTGTTCTATGAACACAGATCTTTGGATCTTCTGATATCGTTTTTAATTTCTTCAAAGATTTGAAATTTTTATCATATCATATGTCTTTCACTTGTTTGGGTAGGGTTATAGCAAGATATTTTATATTACTTTAGGTATTCTTTAACTAAATATTTCTTTCTCACTCTGTATATAGGAGAACCACTGATTTTTGAGTTACATCTGTATCCAGCTACTTTGCTGAAAGTGTTTCTTAGTTAGAATTTCACACTGGAATTTTTAGGGTTACTAATGTATACTACCATAACATCTGCAAATAATGATATTTTGACTTCTATCTTCCAATATCTATTCTCTATATGTCCAGCAATTGTTTTATTGCTCTGGGTAAGAGTTTGTGTACTGTGTTTAATACTGTATTTAAGAGAGTGGTCAACCTTGTGTTGTTCCTGACTTTAATGGAATTGCTTTCAGTTTCTCTCCATTTAAGTTAATGTTGACTATAGGCTGTTACAAACTGACCTTAATATATCAAGGTATATCCCTTCTATCCCTAATCTCTCTATGACTTTTACATATGATGGTGTGGGATTTGGGCAAAGGCATTATTTTTGCAACCGATGAGGTGATCATGTGGTTTTTAATATACTCACATTTATTGAACTCTCCTTGCATCTCTGGAATAAAGCTTACTTGTTCTGATGGATAATTTTTTTGATGTATCCTTGGAGTCAATTTGTAACTATTTTATTGAGAATTTTGGCATGTATGTTCAAAAGAAATTTTTTTCTTTTTTCATTGGATCGTTATACAGTTTTGGTATCAGCATAATTGTGGCTTCTTAAAATGAATTGAACAATGTTACTTTTGTTTCTTGTTTGTTGAATAATTTGAGGGGTATTACAATTTATTCTTCTTAGAAATTCTGGTAGACTTCTCCACTAAAACGATTTGTCTCTGGCCTTATTTTGATGAGAGAATATTTTAATTCCAGATCTATCACACTGAGGGATATATGTCTCTAAGTATTGGTTTTTTTTTTCTGATCTTGATTTAACTTTCATAAACTGTACCTCCTGAGAGACCCATTTCTTTTATATTTTTCAATTTTGTGGATTACGACTTTTTAGTGTATATTTTTACGATTCTCAAGATTTACTTCAGAGTGCTTTGTTAAGTCCCATTAAATTTATGATTGTTTATTTGAATATTTCTTTCTCTGCCTTTTATTTTTATTTTTTATTGGATATTTTCTTTATTTACATTTCAAATGTTATCCCCTTTTCCTTTCCCCCCTCCCCCTGCTCGCCAACCCACCCACTCCCACTTTGTGACCCTGGTATTCCCCCACACTGGGGCATAGAGCCTTCATAGGACAAAGGGTCACTCCTCCCATTGATGTCCGACTAGGCCATCCAATGCTGCATATGCAGTTGGAGCCACGAGTCCCACTATGTATGCTCTTTGGTTGGTGTTTTAGTTCCTGGGAGTTCTGGGGTACTCATTAGTTCATATTGTTCCTTTTATAGAGCTGCAAACCCCTTCAGGTTCTTGGGTACTTTCTCTAGCTCCTTCATTGAGGATCATATGCTCAGTTCAATGGATGGCTGTAAGCATCCATTTCTATATTTGTCAGGCACTGGCAGAGCCTCTCAGGAGAGAGCTATATCAGGCTCCGGTCAGCAAGCACTTGTTGACATCCACAACAGTGTCTAGGTTTGGTGATTATAAATCACATGGGTATCCAGGTGAGTCAGTCTCTAGATTGTCATTTCTTCAGTCTCTACTTCATAGTTTGTCTCTGTTAGTCCTTCTATGGGTGTTTTGTTCCCCCTTTCTAAAATGGATAGAAGTATCCACGCTATGGTTTTCCTTCTTGAATTTCATTTGGTTTGTCAATTGTATCGTGGGTATTCTGAGCTTCTGAGCTTGTGGGCTAATATCCACTTATCAGTAAGTGTATATCATGTATGTTCTTTTGTGATTGGGGTACATAACTCAGAATGATATACTCCAGATCTATCCATTTGCCTACAAATTTCTTAAGTTCCTTGTTTTTAATAGATGCATAGTATTCCATTGTATAAATGTACCACGTTTTCTGAATCCATGCCTCTCTCTACTCCTTTGAATTTGCTTCTTTTTATTCTAGAGCTTTCAGGTGTACTCTCAAGCTGCAAGTGTATGTTCTTCCAGTTTCTTTTTGGAGGCACTCAGAGCTATGAGTTTTCTTTCTAGGATTGCTTTCATTTTGTCCTATAAGATTGTATATGTTGTGGCTTCATTTTCATTAAACTCTAAAAAGTCTTTAAATTCTTTCCTTATTTCTTCCTTGACAAAGTTATCCAGTAGAGTGTTGTTCAGCTTCCACATGTATGTGGGCTTTCTATTATTTATGTTGTTATTGAAGATCAGCCTTAGTCAGTGGTGATCTGGTAAAATGCATGGGATTATTTGAATCTTCTAGTATCTGTGAGGACTGTTTGGTGACCTATTATGGTCAATTTTGGAGAAGGTACCCTGAGGTGCTTAGAAGAAGGTATATCCTTTTGTTTTAGGATATACCTGTTCTATAGACATCTCTTAAATCCATTTGTTTCATAACTTCTGTTAGCTTCACTGTGTCTCTGTTCAGTTTCTGTTTCCCTGATTTGTCCATTGATGATAGTGGGGTGTTGAAGTCTCCCACTATTAGTGTGTGTGGTGCTATGTGTGCTTTGAGCTTGAGTAAAGTTTCTTTAATGAATGTGGATGCCCTTGCATTTGGAGCATAGATGATCATAATTGAGAGTTTCTTCTTGGTAAATTTTAACTTTGTTGTGTATGAAGTGTCTTTCCTTGTCTTTTTTGATAACTTTAGGTTGAAAGTCAATTTTATTCGATACTAGAATGGCGACTCCACCTTGTTTTGGGGACCATTTGCCAGCCTTTTACTCTGAGGTAGTTTTTGTCTTTGTCACTGAGGTGGTTTTTATTTAAGCAGCAAAATGTTGGGTCCTGTTTATGTAACTAGTCTGTTAGTCTATGTCTTTTTATTGGAGAAATGAGTCCATTTATATTGAGACGTGTAGGATTCTCTAAGACCACCTGCGGCTTGTGCTCTCTGGGTTCCTGAGGAGGTGGCTGGAGCTGTATAGGAGTGAACGGTCCAGAGAAATAATGGAGGCCAAGACAAAATTCTTTGATCAAGGCCCTTAGGTTTAATGCTTAGAGTCTTAGGTTATAGCAGAGCTTTCCATCCACTCTGCTATCCTGTTTCCGGGGTGGGGGTGGGGGGCTGGCTAAATCTTGGAGACCATATGCAGCTGCTGTCTTCTTCCAGGAAGTCTGAGCAGCTCTGGGCAGGCCAGCAGCACAGACTTGGAGGCAGCCAGCTGCAGGTGCATAACAAGAGGAGCCAGCCTAGCTGGAGGTGGCCTGCCTCAATGGCAACCAGGTCTGAAGAAGCTGGGGGAGGAGACTACAGAGAGGTATTAATGAAGTCATTGTTGCTTCCTGTTATTTTTGTTGTTTCTCAACCCTAAAACAAGTACACCGTATGAAGAAAATCCAAACAACTTTCTAATGAAAGAACGAAAAAGATCTCGAATCAAAGGGAAGAACACAACCTCAAAAGGGAAATAACAAAAAACTTCCCGACCTAAACACCTTTCTAAAACACATTTAAACCAAAACAGTACCTTATGTAACCAAAGAGGTGGATACCATTAACAGAGTTTTACTGGATATAGTAGCCTGGACTTGCATTTGTGTTCACTTAAGGTCTGTATGACATCTGCCCAGGATCTTCTGGCTTTCATAGTCTCTGAGAAGTCAGGTGTCATTCTGATAGGTCTGCCTTCATATGTTACTTGACCTTTTTTCCTTACTGCTTTTAATATTCTATCTTTATTTAGTGTGTTTGTTGTTCTGATTATTATGTGCCGGGAAGAATTTCTTTTCTGGTCCAGTCTATTTGGAGTTCTGTAGGTTTCTTGTATGTTCATGGGCATCTCTTTCTTTAGGTTTGGGAAGTTTTCTTCTATTATTTTGTTGAAGATATTTTTTTGCCCTTTAAGTTGAAAATCTTCATTCTTGTCTACTCCTATTATCCATAGGTTTGGTCTTCTCATTGTGTCCTGGATTTCCTGGATGTTTTGAATTAGGATCTTTTTGCATTTTGAATTTTCTTTGATTGTTGTGTCAATGTTTTCTATGGTATTTTCTGCATCTGAGATTCTCTCTTTTATCTCTTGTCTTCTGTTGCTGATGCTCACATCTATGGATCTTGACTTCTTTCCCAGATTCTATCTCCAGAGTTGTCTCCCATTGTGATTTCTATATTGTTTCTACTTTCATTTTGAGATGCGGAATGGTTTTGTTCAATTCTTTCACCTCTTTGGATGCATTTTCCTGTAATTCCTTAAGGGTTTTTTGTGTTTACTCTTTAAAGGCTTCTACCTGTTTACCTGGGTTCCTCTGTATTTCTTCAAGGGAGCTGTTTATGTCCTTCTGATAGTCCTTCATCATCATCATGAGAAGTGACTTTACATCCATATCTTGCTTTTCTGTTGTGATGGTGAGAGAGTTGGGCTTTGATGATGCCAAGTATCCTTGGTTTCTGTTGCTTCTGTTCTTGTGCTTGCCTCCTACAATCTGAAAATCTTAAGTGATCCCTGATCTTAATATATCTGATTGGAGCCTGTCTGTCCTGTAATCTTGATTGAGTTGGAATTCCTCTGGGATCCTGTGATTCTGGGATCCTGTGGTCTTGAGATTCTGGGTGTGTCAGAGTTCTTGGCAGTCAAGCTTCCTCTGAGACCCTGAGATCCTGGTATGACCAAGCTCCTCCTAAGATCCTGGATGTGTTAGAGCACCTGGAAGTGATACCTTCTCTGGGGGCTGTAGGGCTGTTCTCTGAATTCAAAGCCACTGTAGACCATAGCCAACTGGAAGGAACCTGAGCCAATGATCGGGTGGTATTCCTGTATTCCTGTCCCTGCTGGCCCCAGGCACTCCTGGTTGTGTTCTAGTCACCAGTGATCCTAAGATCCTGGGTGTTCTAGGGCACCTGGGGAGTGGAAAGCCCTATGGGAACCATGGGACTTTCCCCTGAGTTTATGCCCAAGGTGGCCTGGTGCTGGCACCAACTGGAAGGACCTTTCTCTGACTTTTAGTTAATTTCAATAAAGGTTTGTCAATCTCACTGATTTTCTCAAAGATTTTCTCAAATAACTTGTTTGTTGTTCTTGTTTCTATTTATTGATTTTAGCCCTGAGTTATTAGTGTGAGATCTCTCTAATTTTTTTATGTAGGTAGTTAGTGCTATGAACATTTCTCTTAAAGTCACCTTTGTGTGTTCCATAAGTTTTGGTATGTTATATATTCATATTCTCTCAATTCTATAAAGTCTTAAGTATCTTTCTTAATTGCTGTCTTGACACATATTTTCATTCAATGAAGAGGTATTCCGTTTCCATGAATTTGTAAGCCTACCATTTGTTTCTGTTTTTATTAATATCCAACTTTAATACATGATGGTCAGATAGGATGCAGGGTGTTATTTTAATTTTCTTATATTAAGACTCACTTTGTGTATAAGTATGTGGTCAGTTTTAGAGAAAGTTATATTGTGTGCAGAGCAGAAGGAATATTCTTTTGTGTTTGGGTCAAATGCTCTGTAAATATCTGTCAGGTCCACTTGGTTTATAACACCTAGTGGCTACACCATTTTTTATCTTTTTGTTTTACTTTATTTATTTTTAGTTCTTACTAAAACAGTGTGACCTGTCTACTGGCAAGATTGAGATATGAAAGTTTCCTACTTTTTGTCTCTGGGTGTCAATGTATGATTTAATTTGTAGTAGGGTTTTTGTTGATTTGTTTGTTGGATGTTTGTTTTATAATCATGAGTGTTCTTGTGTTTAGGGCATAGATGTTAAGAATTGCCATGTCCTCTTGTTGGATTTATCCTTTGATGAGTATATAATATCCTTCTCTATTTCTATTGATTTTTTTTAAGTCTAAGTTGTTAGATGTTAAAATGACTACACAAGCTTGCTTCTTAGGCCTATTTGTATGGAAATCATCTTACCCTCCATGATGTGTATCTCTGATTTTAAGGTGTATATTTTGGATGCAGTAGAATAATGGCTCATTCTATCATGTACATTTTGTTAGTGTTTTATTTTTATTGGCGATTAGAAGCCATTGATGCTAAGTGGTATAAATAAGAAGTGGTTGTTGATCTTATTATTTTGCTATGGTGAGTGTGTGTGTGTGTGTGTGTGTGCTTTCTGATATTCCTTTTGATTAAGTATTGGTTGTTCATAAGTGATATGTAATTTCAACACATGAATAATTTTTTTTTAGTTTATCCCTCTGTGGCATATTGATAGTTTCATTCCATTTGAGGAAAAAAAAACTTTGTATAATGTGGTCTTAAATGTGTTGCACCTGCTTATTTAGATAATCTATGCTCTATCCTAAAGAATGTGCCTTTTATGTTTGAAAATAGAAAATATGCTATGTTCTGTTGCTATTGGATAAAACTTCTTATGTGTGAGGTCCACAGTGTTATTCAAAGTTACTATTGCTTTTGGTTCTGCCCTCTATGTTTCCTATTACTAACCAAAAATAAAGTATTGATATCTCATTCTATTATTGTATGGGTTTTAATTTTCCCTTCAATGTATGGCTTAAGTTTTATGTGCTCTGATGTTTAGTTACATATTTGTAACATTCGTCTGTCATTCAGATAGCTACTTTTAATAGTGTATGTTGTCTCTTATGAATTTAAATTCTTACCATATTAAGGAAGACAAACCAAAGTTGTTCATGAAAATCCCAGGCTACCTTCAAAAGGTAGATATATAACACAAACAAAAGAAAAATAGAAATTGGCAAAATATATCAAGACATTGATAGTGAAATACAAAATTTAGTAGGAATAAAATGTTAAAAGACAATCAACAAATTGGCAATGGTAAATCTTTCTCTATTGTTGCAAATGCAAATTAAGTTCTCCAGTCAAGAAATATAAAGTAGTGAAAGATAGGGAAAGATTTAAGAGCATATTGCCTATAAGATATATATTAAAAACTTGAAGAAAATATAGACTTCTATAAGAAAGTATAATAAAGGGTCCAGCAGACAACCAAAATAGCAGGAATTGCTAAACATACATCAATCAAAACACACTTTAACTCAAAACTGTCACAGCCTTCTACTGTTGTCTATATTGCCAGATCTTTTTATGATATGAGATGCAAACTAGCTTGATTACTCAAGTAGACAAGTAATTTGGAAAATTTTTATGTGACTTACTCAGTTCAGCACAGCTGTTATCGTATTCCTTTTGCTCAAGCAGTCATGTCTACCAAAGCATATTTCTTTGGCACAACAAAAATGAGGAACCCAGTGCCAGAAACTCAAAGATAAACCAAGATTTGAGGATGCAAGGAGAACCAAAAGTACCACCATGAGGAATCTGAGTATGACACGCAAGCTTTGACTTGAAAACAAGGTCATGGACGGTCAGATGTAATATTCTTTTTACATCCCTTCATAGAAACAACAGAACCTAGGGGTTTAAAGCTTTTTGTCTTAAGTCCACATCAAAATGTCTTAAAACTCATAATATCAAATGCATAACACCAAAGTCCCCATTTCTGATTTTTAGCATGCCTCTCTTCTAGTATGTGAGATTTTATAACCATCAACAGCCCTGACTCCTTCATCAGTTCCCCTTTCATACTCCCAAAATTTGCCAGAACCATCTCCCACTGTGGCACTTATGAACATAGCCTGGACTTTCTGTGGGGCTGACTCCTTTAGGGGTTTCTAGAATATTTTATAAGATCTCTTGCCCTTACCTCTACCCTCTTCATTCCAAGTTTTTGTTTAACCTGTTCAAAGGTACCTTTATGAATTATGTTATGGAAAGTACACGTATTCCAATGAGTTCTGCTAAGAGATTAATCATTGCAGCCTAAGTACATAGCAGAAAGATACCAGTATCTAAGGTAAAATGAAATTGAATGAATCACATAATCCCTTCTGTGTTAAGAACCCTTTGCTATTGGAATACCTGCCTGGGCATCTCTTAAACTCTATAGTCATTTCAAACCAGAACTACATAGAATCTCGTTCCAAAAGGCAAACACAAGCTATGTGTGTATGTGTATCTGAAGTAACTCCAGAACAAGTAGAACAATAAAATACCTTCAGTGCCATTGCAACAGGTGTAACAAGGGACGAGTACATAAGGATATAAGTGGAGAAAAACAAAAAGCCCTGAGATTCAGAGAAAAGAAAGCTCAAGAGAATGATAGCTCCTTGAGATGAGGAACATAGTTGTACTGGCTGGTTTTGTATATCAACTTGACACAGGCTGGAGTTATCACAGAGAAAGGAACTTCAATTAGGGAAGTGCCTCCATGAGATCCAGCTGTAAGGCATCTTCTCAACTAGTGATCAAGGGGAGGGCCCCTTATGGATGGTACCATCTCTGGGCTGGTAGTCTTGGGTTCCATAAGAAAGCAAGCTAGACAAGCCAGTGGAAGCAAGCCAGTAAGTAACATCCCTCTATGGCCTCTGTATCAGCTCCTGCTTCCTGATTTGGTTGGTTCTAGTCCTGGTTTCCTTTGGTGATGAACAGCAATGTAGAACTGTAAGCTGAATAAACCCTTTCCTCCCCAACTTGCTTCTTGGTCATGATGTTTTGTCCAGGAATAGAAACCCTGACTATGACAAATTGCTACTAGCATAGTCGAGTATTCCTGTGACAGCCTGACCATGTTTCGGGGAGGACTGTGGAAGGACTTTGGAACTTTGAGCTAGAAGATCCATTCGGTGTTAAGAGCTCTGTGGGATGTTGTGTAGGAGGTTGGAAGATAATGTTGAAAATAGTCCAGAAGATGGGGGCCTGGCTTGTGAAATTTCAGAGGGAAGATTAAAGACTGTTTTCAGGGCCATTGCTATTTTGATTGTGAGGATTCTGTGGTTCTGGTTAGCTGGGGCTGAAAAATCAGCTGTGATTAACAAGATACCAGAACTATTAAAGCGAAAGTTTGCGTTACTGGGACTATTAATGCTGGTTAGCTGGAGCTAAGAAATTAGCTGTGATTAAGAAGAGACCAGCATCATTGAGGTGAAATCTTCTGGGAAGTGTTTTCTGTGAGCACAAAGAGGCTGTGTTCCAGAGATAGGCAAAGTTGTATCTCCTGCAGCAGCAGAACTTGGTAGTGTGCAAGCTGGTACTGGGTTTGAAGGCATGAAGGGGTCATGCAGAGCAGGGGAGACACTGTGAGAGGCCATGGAAGGCCATTGGTGAAGGTGCAGCCTCAGTTGCAATTGATGGCCCAGGACTGAAGGGGTCATGCAGTGTTTTGGAGATGCCAGTTCCATGAGATGACCACCAAGAACAGCAGCAACAGTGTAATACAGATAGCTGGAGCCTAGAGGATAAGGTGTATGCTACAAAGAGTAGAACTGGAGAAGTGATCCAAGTCCTTGAAGGAATCCAGAATATTGTGAGTGGATCCCAGACATTGGACAGTGGGAGTTTGATTTTGCTTTTGACTGTGCCCTGACATTTTTCCCTCTTGAAGAACGTTTTTTAGTGGAGTCCACAGTTAAGAGACTGAATTTTAAAAGATATTAGACATTTTAAAGGAATTGAACTTTAATATACAAGACTGTGAGACTTTTAAAATTATTTAGATCTTGGGGATGAATAAGAAAGTAAGGGTTGAGCTTAATAGTGATGTGTTTGTGTATCAAGTTCACAAGGGGTCAATTGTGCTGACAGGTTTTGTGTGTCAACTTGACACAGTCTAGAGTTATCACAGAGAAAGGAGCTTCAGTTGGGGAAGTGCCTCCATGAGATCCAGTTGTAAGGCATTTTTTTCTAAATTAGTGATCAAGGGGGAGGGCCCCTTATGGGTGGTACCATCTCTGGGCTGGTAGTCTTGGGTTCTATAAGAAAGCAAGCTGAGCAAGCCAATGGAAGCAAGCCAGTAAGTAACATCTCTCTATGACCTTTGCATCAGCTCCTGCTTCCTGATTTGGTTGTGTTCTAGTCCTGGTTTTCTTTGGTGAAGAACATCAATGTAGAACTGTAAGCTGAATAAACCCTTTCCTCCCCAACTTGCTTCTTGGTCATGATGTTTTGTCCAGGAATAGAAACTCTGACTAAGACAAATAGTGGAAAAAAAAACAATGTTATAGGTTCTCTGTACTTTTACATCTGAGTAAGATAAATAAGTTGCTGAAGGGAGGAAAGAGGGGAGAAGATGCCAACTCAAATGTGCATTCCTCAACATATTGATTCCTCAAGGCTTCCTACTCTACTGAAATGGCAGCCTGTAATTTGTCTTTATAATATAAATTTATTCTAATAAAATAGTATGAATAATTGTTTGCTTAATGTATATATATTATAATGACTATGCTTATATTTGTTTCAGGATCTATGTATTCTTGAACATGTCTTTTGCTCTCAATTCTATTTCCCATTTAATGAAATATGTAAATTTTTATGGATAGTTCTCTAACAGAGGCAGTGACAATTTAGCAATGGATACAACTTTCAATCTAAGACCCTCTGTTGTGATTATCAAAAGAGAAAGAGATAGAAGAATATGTTCTATGGGGATGTGGTAATGTGTGTGTGTGTGGGGGGGGTGGTAAGGAGGATCCTCAGCAGGTCCATGCCACGGCATCCCTTCCGCCTGAGGGATCAGCCATAGGAAGATATAGCATAGAAAAGTGTTTATTCAGAGCATGGGGAGGGGAGTTAAGAGGGTACTAGAGGCAGAGAAAGGCAGAGAGAAGGGGCAAGTAGTTAAGTAGAGGCTGGCCATGACCACATGTAGAGAGTGAAGAAGAGAATGGGGAGAGAGCGAGAGCAAGAAGACAAGAGACAAAGGAGAGAATCAGGATTAAGATTGAGAGGAGGGGGCAAGCAGCCCCTTTTATAGTGGGTCTGGCCTACCTGGCTGTCTCCAGGTAACTGTGGGGAGGAGAATACCTGGCTGTTGCCAAATAACTGTGGGGGTAGAGTGGAGACAGAATGCCAACATTCTCTGCCTTTGAAAAATAAGGGGATGGTATTGCAATCTTTATATACCCCAATACAGGGGAACGCCAGGGCCAAGAAGTGGGAGTGGGTGGGCAGGGGAACAGGGCGGGGGGAGGGGGAGGGAACTTTTGGGATAGCATTTGAAATGTAAATTAAGAAAATATCTAATAAAAATATTGGAAAAAAAAAGAAAAAGAAGGGGAATTTTTGCTATGCTTTGCTTTTAACATGATGCTTATCACATTGAAAATTTTCAGTAAAATACATAGAGAAGTCCCAGAAAAAAAAATAAAAAAGAGGGGCATAGCCATTCATTTTCTCCTCTACATGCACAGAAAGCCTGGCCTTTGAGAAGTTATCAGAGCATGGTAGAGAGAAAGTGTCAACGTCTGGAAAGAAATGTTCAGATCAGTTTTCTGCTTCATCTTTTTCCTTATGCACTTGGATGGCTCCTCTTCAGGGATTTATTGCCTGATTGTTCTCTTTGTTACTGGAATTTTTAGATCCTCCATTCAGAACAAGTTATCAGTGTCAACGGGGCAGGAGGAGCTAGACTTTACTGCAATGTGAGTGGCTTTCAGGTTGGCTTCCAGTGAAAGTGGCAGAGCTGTGCTCTATTTTTGGTGTTCTCCTGATACATTTCCATGATAGTAGAACAGAATTCACATTGCCAGGTGAAAGTTGCTTAATAGAAGCTAGGAGGAGTTGTGGAGTCAAACTTACGTATGAAATAATATATATTGAAGTTTTTATAAAACTTTGTAGACTTGCTAGTAGATTTGGAGGATGATGGAGTGGGGGACTGTCTTTATTTGAAAAAAATAATTCCTTAGTTGGTGAGAAGATGAGAATTCAGACTGGTATATCAGCTGACGCCAAAATATCTGAGCAGGAGATCAATTGCTCGTTATAGAAGACAGGTTGATTGGTAGTTTCCTTGACACTCTACATGTTAGAAAATGGAAAAAAATGATTGCAGAGAAAGGAGTTCTGTATGTGTGTATGTGAAAGAGACAGACAGACAGACAGACAGACAAACAGACAGAGACACAGACACAAAGAGAGAGACAGACAGAGAAATAGACAGAGACAAAGAAAGTGACACTGAGAGAGGATAGTAGGCTGTGGCTGTGGTTTTTTTAAAAAGCTACCCTTCCTCATGTTTAATGCAAATGTATTTGGAGTGAGAACTACAGTTGGTAATTGTAAAAATCACCAAGAAAAAAAAAAAAAACCCACCCCCAAACACACACACACACACACACACACACACACACACACACAAAACAGAAACAAACAAAAGAACAAAAACAAACAAACAAACAAACAGGCTGAGCTTTATGTACAGTTCCACCCTGAAGCCCATAAACTAAGATGTTGTTGTCCTAGAAATCCCCACATATTGGCAGGAAAGTTGTTTTATCTCTATCATGTAGAAGAGGTAGGGCTCCAAAGAGGTTGTCTGTATGTGACAGAAATTGACAATTAGTGAACAAATGAGAACATGGAATCTTTCATCTTGTCATGCTCACTACTCTCTTCAGCACATCGTATACACATGACTTTGACAGGAGTTTGAGATAGAACTGAACTGTGAGCTGGACACACATGAGGGTCTTAATCCAGGTTATCTGCTCACCAATCTCTGGTAAAGATAACTAAGACAGATTATGGGAGGTACAGTCACAGCAGTGCTTGCTTTGTAAATAAACATCCAGGTTTGAGCCCCAGCTTCTATGTAAACAAAATTGGATAAACTGATATGGACTTGTAACTCTGGCCCTGGAGAATAAAGATAGGAAAATTCCTGGGGCTTGCTGCCACCTAGATTAGCCTACTTCGGGAGATCCAAGCCAATAAGACCTGTCTCAGAGGAGGTATTTGACATTCTTGTGGATAATACCCAAGGTTATCCTCCAATTTCATATGCATGCAGGCGCACACATACAAACACACACATAATGTTTACATGTATTAATTTTATGTGTATAAGTGTTTACTTGAATATATTTCTGTGTACCATATTCATTTCTGGCAGCCACAGGGATCATAAAAGGTCATCAGATTCCTTGGAACTAGAGATAACAGTGGGTGTGAGCAACCCTGTTGGAAAGGCAAACCCACTCCTCTGCAAGAGCAACCTTCCTTTGGAACACTGAGCCATATCTCCAGCCACCACATGTAACTTCTAATAGGAAAAACTATTCAGGTGTTTTTCACCTAGTTATTTTTTTTAAATATCCAGATCCTATAAGAGAACAGTGCACGAATGGAACATTTTCCAGCATCACATAGTTAGTATATTCAGGGTATAAGTGCATGTTTTATATGCTGGCATGTACTCAATTTAACTATTAGAATATTCCATTTCTGTTTGCCTACATATTCATTTTCCAAAACTGATCACTGTGCTTCATGCTCTTTTCTAACATAAAACTCTACCCTTGGTTTTCTCTGACTTAACTATCTCCCTCTAAACAGGCATCAGTTATCTATTCCTGCTGCTGGCTGGTCCACAGATCATTGCACTTTCATATCACACATCTCCCTACATTCGCAGATGATATGTATCCAGTTTATAAGCACCTATACCAATGACTTGTATTTCAAAAATATTTGCATTAAGGATTCAAAATGCCAACCAAAGGAAAATAAATTAGCAATTAAAAACACCTTGGGTGACAGGTCAGTAGTTCTGAAAGATACAAGACAGTGCTATTTGAAGAATTTATTAGAAACTCATCCAACCATTCACCCTCTGATTTATTCATTCAACAAACCTCATTGAGCTTTTGTTACAGTGGGATGATGTGGATGAGATGCAAGAATGATAAGGACAAAAAGCTTTGTTCACAAAGACTTTACAAACATACATAAAATGAAAAAAAAAAATCTTTGTGAATTCCCTGTCAATGAAGCACTCAAGGAGACTTCATGACCCCTTCTAAATAAAGGACAATATGGATGCCATCCACCCTCAGAAGTATGTTTAGACAGACTAACTTTAGGTCCCCAAGAAGCATTGAACATTTATACCAATAACTGCTGTTTAGGGTATATCAAATATCCAAGGACATAGATCTTTCAATATTTGGAAAGAGGGAAGGTTCACAAGGTGTACAGGCACTGAACAACAGGTTGATTCATTTTAAAACACAATATTCAGAGTTTACAGGGTCTAAAATATGTAACCTTTCTGAAAGCCAGTATCCTAATCTCCAAGACAGGGTTAATTATGCCTGCCCTCCCCAATACTCCCTGTAGCTCTGAAGATCAAATGAGATGTTTAAAGTACTTTGTAAACTTGAAAAATGTTATGCAAGTGCAATTTTAGTTGTCCACTCTATTGTTATTCTCCTTGGTTACATGCCAAGGTAAGCTCCTACTCCTGAAGACACACCCATACTTTCATCACCCAACTGGGAGAATGAAGTTGATACTGATCTGGAAGCCTCCTTCCTTCAAGCTATTAGAAGATGATTTGCAATCAACCTTAGGCTAGAGAAGTTATATATCATGGAGAAGAACCTACTACTACATTTTCCTAAATTACTACAGCCTCCAGATGTATTCTAAATACTTAATCTTATTGCCACAGATAACTAACTAGCTCTCAAATTTCATCAAGAAGCATCTTTTTCAAAGAATAAGGGAATACTGGTTAACAGCAGAAAATATGTGACTGTGGTGCACTTAATTTAGGCCCAGTTATTACACATAAAACACAGCTCTGATTCCTAAGGCTCATGTACCATTGCAGAAGAGGTAGCAGAGATAGTGTAAGAGAAACATAACTTGGACAATGGATATAAGATTGTCATATAGACACAACCGTAAGGCTGCACTCTGAAAGTCTGAACAATATGTTTACCTAAGCAAGAACTGCATAAGACCATACATACACTTCATGCCAATTTGGGTGAGGAAAATTTAGTAATTTCTCACTCCAAGATGAAGAACTACAGTCACATCAATTAAAGGTTACTGAAGGATACAGAATATGTTTTCTACAGATACAAAATCCTGACACATTTACTAATCCTGGTCTGTTCTAAACACATGTGCATATGGGCAACACTAGCTGGACTTGGTAGAATATGAGTTTATTTTATATAATATAATAAGTTCATGAAAAAAATATATATATAGTTTACTTATACATACACACAGTAAAGAATACGTAATGAAGTAAAATGGAGATAAAAGTTGTGGGCACAGGAAGGAGGAATTGGGAGGGGAAATAAGAGGATTGGAAGTGATGAAAATACAGTATAATCATGTCTGAAATTCTTTAAAAATAATCATAATATCTGTGCAGCATGACCAAATTTAAAGGTGAAATTTCAGACAGACATGAAGAGGCAGGATGCAGCTTTGAACTGAGAAAGTACCTTTGAATGGCAAACCACCCCACAGGATGCTGGTGACCGAACCTCTGTCTTGAGTTGACTGCAACTTTGGTCTGGGAATGGTATAACTTCGATGACTTTGGGCAATACCATTGAATTTATTGCTTCAGTCTATCCTGTCACATAATGACAACAATAACAAAAGAAAAAGGGTTAGCATAATGTTTTTTTCCATCACCTTAAATTTCTGTATTCCCCAAGATAGACTTTCTGGGAAACAAAAGAAGTGTCAAATGTATTTTGGCATAAACAAATATATCATGTGGATAAGTAAACCAGGGATGTCTAGTACCAAGGANTATTGCTTCAGTCTATCCTGTCACATAATGACAACAATAACAAAAGAAAAAGGGTTAGCATAATGTTTTTTTCCATCACCTTAAATTTCTGTATTCCCCAAGATAGACTTTCTGGGAAACAAAAGAAGTGTCAAATGTATTTTGGCATAAACAAATATATCATGTGGATAAGTAAACCAGGGATGTCTAGTACCAAGGATATCCACTTGACATTTCTAAGTTCATTTCAGTCAGATTCCAAAGGGCGCTTATGATTGGACAGGCCCAGTGGTAGGCAATGTGGAGATACACAGAGATCAATATGACACGGTTTTGCCCGCAAAGGCCCACATATTTATGAACATCCTGAAAGTGATAAAGAGAACTGACTAGATTAAATGGATCATAAATAAAGATAATGGCATCAGCCCTGGAGCAGATGTAATCCGACGGTTGACCTCTGTTAACACATCCTGCTGGTGTTCTCTGTTCATCTTTTCTCAACACTGAAAGAAACCCAGTCAAATGCCATCTTTAAAACTCATGAAGATGCTTGTTTTCTATCATCCTAACAATGGAAATCTTAGGAAAATATAAATTTAGAAGAAACTGTATTCAAACTTGTAGGTAATTTATGCACTTATTATATAATACTTTTATTCTTCTTGCATAGCAAAAAAATAAAAGACTTGAATTAATTATATATTTTTCATCACAAATCAACTAATTCTTTTTTCTCAACCCTGTTTTTGATTTGGAATAATTGTTTTTCTGGGACTACTGAATGGAATGAAGAGATCAAGTGATTTGTAATCAATGAACTTCTGGTGTGTTTTAATTCTATTTACAAATAAATAAGAACACACTATTATTATAGTGTTCAAGAATATTCCATTTGGGATACATAACAGATGTTTTTTCTCTTCTTTTCTCTCAATTTTTCTCCCCTCCTTTCTCCTCTTCCTCCTGTGTTGTCTCTCTCTCCTTTTATTACCATGCATGCACATGCACTCATGTGCACACACACATTGAAGATTGAAGATCTAACAAGATTGAAAAGACCTGGTAACTCAGTCACAAAAGAACACCCATGGTATGTACAAAATGATAAGTGGATATTTGGCAAAGAGCATGGAATACCCACAATACAACTCACAGACCACATGAAGCTCAAGAGGAAATAAGGCCAAAGATTGGATGCTTCAGTCTACTTAGAAGAGGGAACAATCTTTATATGCCCCAATACAGGGGAATGCCAGGGCCAAGAAGTGGAAGTGGGTGGACAGGGGAGCAGGGAGGGGGTGGGGGGAGGGGACTTTTGGAATAGCATTTGAAATGTAAATTAAGAAAATATCTAATAAAAAATTGGAAAAAAAGGGAACAATATATTCAAGGGAAGTAGAAGGTGAGAGGGGCTTAGGAGGAAGAGAGGAAGGGGAGGGAAAAAACAGGGGCAGAATCAGGTATGGGAGGAGAAGGAGGAGATGTACAGAGGGTTAGGAATTTGAAGACAAGTGTGTAGTGATGGGGGCTGGGGAACTGAGGGTAGCAACCAGAAAGTCCCAGACTTCAGGAAAGCAAGAGCCTCCTAGTACCTCACAGGGATGACATTAGCTGATGATAAAGTGGAGGAAGAACCTGTCAAGACCATATCCAGAGGTTAGGCATGCTCCCCCAACACCCGTTGAGGGACGAGGCCACTTACCCATCTCCAAAATTGTTCCTGTCTATAAGAAATGCATGGACAAAAAGTGGAACAGAGACTAAAGGAAAGGCCATCCAGAGACTGCCTCACCTGGGAATCCATCCCACATGCAGACACCAAACTCAGACACTATTGCTGAAGCCGAGAAGTGCTTGCTGACAGGAGCCTGTTACAGCTGTCTCCTGAGAGGGTCTGCCAGATACTGACCAATTCAGATGTGGATGCTCATAGCCAAATATTAGACTGAGCACAGGGACCCCAATGGAGGAGTTAGGGGAAGGACCGAAGGAGCTGAAGGTGCCTTATCTGGCATCAATAAGAGGGGAGGCCCTCGTTCCTGCGAAGGCTTGATGCCCCAGTGTAGAGGAATGTTAGGGTGGTAAGACTGAGTGAGTGAGTGAGTGAGTGAGTGAGTGAGTGAGTGAGTGAGTGAGTGAGTGTGTGGGTGAGTAGAGGAGCACCCTCATAAAAGCAGGGTAAAGGGGAATGGGGTAGGGGGGTTCCAGAGGGAAACAGGGAAAGGATATAACATTTGAAATGTAAACAAATAAAATATCCAATTAAAAAAAAAAAGACCTTTCTAGAGAAAAAAATATTTACACTGAACTGATATGTCTTAGGCCCATTCAAACAGGGTTTACTTGGTGTCAGAATATGGAGGTTAATCATCATCAGAAATCTGCCTACAGACTTTCTGTTCCCTGACTACACACTATCCATAATCCCCATTTTCAAAGTTTAACAGGCCCAATCATATAAGAATATTCTTCATGGGGAGTTTACAGCAAAACACCTCTCAAGACTGTACTGTGACTAGCATCAGATTTCCCTTTCCCATGATTAGCTAGTTAACTAATTGCCATGTGGTTCAGTATTCATCATTAACACTGGAAAGAAGGGCTTTGCTCTCTGGCTTCTAGATAAGAACATACTTCTCTAAGATGGACTTAATTGAAGATGGTACCATTTGTCTAAAGATATAACCTATCTGGAAGCAGCAACTGAATTAGCCATAGAGTTTTGTGAATACCCTGAGCATGAAGTCAATAGCTTCATAGAAATGTAGGTAGGAGCTTCTGCACAACAAACCAGTATTCACTTGAACTTCTCGATAGGTAAGACAATGTATTTTTCCTCAAGCCATCTTTATTTTTACGTTCTGCTCATTATAGCAAAAACTTTTGTTACGCATATGCCTGGCATGAGCAATACTGTGCTATAACTTTGAATTTTGACCATCTATGTGAGCACAGGCATAAGTCCTGCACTAGCAACACTGTGAAACCTATGAAGCCCTTAAAAGGGCATTGTTGGGTGTTGATATGTGGCTTGTGGTAGTGCTAAGAAGAACCTGTAAGGACTGTGCCTCCCAAAAGTGATGACTTCTGCATTTTTTTCCGAAGGGTAGGGCATGAATTCCAGTCCACATTGTTTTCCTGACCCCAAAGCCACACTGTATTTGAATGCTTGTCAGTGCAATGTAAACAACTCAACACTTAAGAGTCAGGAGGACAAAGTTTAAATCCCAGCCCTGCCACTTGATAGCTATGTGACATTATACATTTTGTTTCACTAAGTTTTGTTTTTCAAATGTCAGATAAAGATGATAATAATCTTTGCTCACCCCATATTTTGGGGAGAAAGCAATGTCAAATTAGAAAATGATTTGAAATTCCAAATAATTGCCATTGTTATTTGTAGAAAATTATTGCTTTTCAAAAGACTCAGGATCAACTTCTAAAATTCTGTTACCCTCACAGGGTTAACAACAAACAGCACATCTAGACTTAAAACTATGCTAATGGTACTCACTAGGCCTTAGTTCCATATGCATACAAGCATCCTTGTTTATGGCTGTAGATTCCACCCAACCTTCCGTCCCAAGGAGTCTTTGTGCATCAATGGAATCAGTCCGTGAGTTGAAATATTTTAGTAATATCTAGGCACAACTAGTATTTCCTATCCTCTTACCCTATCTTTTTATGTTGCAACATTACCACCAAGAAAAAAATCCTACATTTTTTAGTCTCCCTTGGAGCTAGACATAGCCCACTGTATGAACAAGTTCTAGTCAATATGTTGCAGGAAATTGGTATATGGAATCTCAAGAGAGGGTTTAAGGAACAATTGAATCACTTTTTATGATATTTTAAGCACTTCTGTCTTTCCTCTTTTCACCAATTGCATTAAAAAGGGAAGAGCTGAATACCTAGACACTATATGTGACTATAAAGTAGTCTGGGGTTAAATTTAATGCATTATAACCAGAGAGAAAAACACAATCCTGTATTCTTGGTTAATGTTGCTGTTCTTATGATAGCCATGAAACTACCTATTTCCATTTTTCTCTTCATGATAGAGAATGAAAGTTTAATTTAAGCAACATTTTTATTATCTACTACTCAAAGCTAAACCTGTTTCTTGGTTTACACGTTTTCTACCTCATTCTGCTTTCCTTTGGGAAAAAAATCAGTGACTGTGTGTAAAGAAGAACATATGCCAGTATTCTAATACTAATTCAAAGATATCTGATCTAAATTCTGCATTATTTCCTATAGTATAAGACATAGATTTAACAAATTCAAACTTTACCAATAAAATAAGTTAAATAAAGGGGAAATAAATATCTAACCCACACATTTATTTACATGTGCACAAATATATTTATGTGTAAAATTATATATGTATATACACAAATCTAAATATAACCTGTTACAGTTTACTCAGTGCATATCATATCAGTTACTTTGTATTGAGGAAACAGAAAAGGTCTTCACCATTACCTAATACTGCTACTTAGAGACTCAGTGAATCACTTGCTGTGGTATATATAATAAGGGATAGATCAGGGATTCCAAGAAGTCTGTCATGAGCCAACAGCTGTGGCCTTTCCACAACATAGTGGAAAACAAATTAGTTACAATCTTAATAAGCCAGCTAACAAGACATCCCAGTAAACACGGGGAGAATACTCAACTCATTGGAATGCTGGGTCCCATTAGAGGGTAAGAAGTTACTTTGCATACTTGATGATTATTTAAACAAGAGATTTGAAGAAAAAGAAATGTATGAGTCATGACACACAGAACAGATGGCTTAAAAGGTTCAATTCCTGTTATTTCAATGTAAGGTTTTAAGCAAACTTAGCATAACAATAAATCTGTGTCTTGTGGCATTTTTCATCTTCAGTCCCTACAGTATCCTCATAATTGTGCACCTCAGTCTTTATTCTCTGAAAATATGCCCTGGAAGTCATTGGTTCCAAATTGCCCTTTCATCAGATTCACTTTATGAAATGTAAAGTAGTTATTTTTTGTTTATTAACTTTCTGTGGATTTCTTAATATCTATATTCTAAAATAACTTCACAAAAAACTATGAGGGTAATTAGTTAAGATTATTTCCCAGGTCTGTTTGCAGCAACCTTTGAAATAATGTTATACCATATCAAAGGCTCTTGCTCATTCTGACTAACTTTGGTCCAGGCATTTTACATGGATTCTCTAATCTATTTTTCAATCAACGGCATAGACTAAATAATACTGAAATTGCTGATTGGAAAAAGAGGAAACAAGTCATAGGAAGAATAAGTGACTTACCACATAGGAGAAGGAGCAAGTGGTATATTACAGCTTTCTACAGAAGCAATAACACTTGTAAGAAATCCTTAAAACAGAGT
Organism: Mus minutoides; assembly: GCA_902729485.2. NCBI lineage: Eukaryota > Metazoa > Chordata > Mammalia > Rodentia > Muridae > Mus > Mus minutoides. Next base: position 188,951 of record LR750932.1, on the reverse strand, counting down.
AAGTATTATAATTGAAAGACAGTTCAGCTGTACAAGCCATCTTCAAATATCATTAGCTTAACATAATTATGTATTATATGTATAAAATCCATATTATATATATATATATATATATATATTTATCCATATTATATATATTTATAATCTATTGCTTTTTCCTCTCACTATGCACTGACACTCTTCTATATCCAAACCTCATATTCATCTTACATACAAGAACCATTTCTATCTTATGAATTGCATTTCTTTTTAGTGTGTGTGTGTGTGTGTGTGTGTGTGTGTGTGTGTGTGTGTGTGTAAACATGTATGTATATGGGTGTGTAAATGTGCTTACATGCATACACAGGGCACACAAATAGAGGTCAGAGAACTTTTGCAGGAGTTAATTCTCACCTTTCACTTTCTTTGAGGCATTGTCTCTCTTTTTCTTTTTGCTGCTGCTCGGTGTACTTCAGGCCAGCTTGCCAGAATCTTCAGATTCTCCAGGTTCTCTCCCCCATCTCACCATAGAAACATTGAAATTACAGATGCATTCCACTCTACTGGCTATTTATGTGGGTTTCAGGAATCACTCTCTGGAGCTCAGTGTCATAAAGCAAGAGTCTTCATCTTATAAGCCATCTTCACAGTCCTGTTTCATATTTTTCCAGATAATATTCCAAAGTCCTCTAACAGAGCCTTACACCACTATGTCTCTTCAAACTTCTGGCCACACTTATTGGAATGCATTTTTAAACCAATGTACTCCCAAAATTCTTTTCTGAAACCAGTACTTTAGTAGAAGCTAACACACTGAAACCGAAGCTATTCCACAATTTTTCCGAGTCATCAAAAATACATAAAATCCAAATGGCTCACAAATACTTTCTGAAGTATTTTTATTATTTTGTTTATCCTACTGTCCAAAGGTGTGAGAAGCTGGATTTATAAAACTTGATGAACCATATGAAATAAAGCATTTGTTTCAAAATATTGCTGATTCTCCATTTTAATCAGACAGACCTTAAAAGCCCATTTGTAGATATATACAGAGTTGCTGTCTGATTATCTCTTTTCTTTCTATGAGACCTAAACGCATTTGTAAATACTTTGTTCTGTGTAGTGACTGACAAATTAATTGAACAAGTGGTTAGAGTTAACAAGTGATTCTGAAAAAAAAAATGAATGAATGACTTAGATGCTATTTTCAGAAACCCCAATGTTAAAAATCTGTCTCTACTCTTAAAAGAGGTTGTAGTCACTTACCATAGAAAACTAAAAATAGAACAACAGTCCGGTCTTTTGTCTCATCACAAACATGTAGATAGAATGAATGGTGGAGAGTATAAATTAATTAGTGGTTCAATTGTGTCGAAGATTAAGTTAAGTTGTAAGAAAAAATTTTGGAGTGTTTCCATTTGTTACAAGAATACACATGATAATATATCCTAGACCAGGATTAAATCGCTTCTTCAAAAACTGAAGAAGATTTTAATAGGGCTCTTTGAACTTTGCATTTTCTAACATATTGTCTCATTTGCAGCCGTACATAGATCTGGCCAACTTATATTACAAGTCCTGTTCTTATAATAGACTTGTTTCACATGCACTAGGGCTACATGCCTGGAGCCTATTGCACACTCAAGCAAAGCATGCAATTCTCTCTTTCTGCTCTATGGTTATAGCTCTTCCACTTCTTTCCCACAATGCTCTCTTTTGAGCCTATGAAACTGAACCAAGCCCACAGTAATGAGGATCCTGAAATGCCAGGTTTAGGAAGGGAGGACCATTGATGAGAAAATTTTAAAAGATAAACTGGGATCAGGGGGTCTTCATGAGCCGATGACTCCTAATAACAAGCTTATTAACAAATAAAATATCTCGCATACTGTTTACAAGACGAGGTTTGGGCAGAGTCAGCATAAAGCCATAGCAGAATGGGACAAAATTAGCAAAAAGCTAATGAAGCAGTTTTACACAAAAAGAATACAGGTATCTATAGTCTGTTAGAGACTGAGCATACAGTGCTCTTCAGAGGGTTAACTACAGCTCTTCAGGAACTAAGACTCTGACTTCTTTGACATCCTGGTCCCACCCCTAGTTTTGCTCTTGCCAAATGTGCCTCTGGTCAAGGACACAGAGTTGATGCTCCTTTTTGTTCTTCTATCAGGATCTCTGAAGACGTGTTGGATAGGTCTGATACCCAACAGAGAATACCTTTCACTTTCCCAACGTAGCTTCTTTCTCTCTTGTCCAGGTTTTTATTTTTTCCACATAGATTCCTGTGCCTTCACTTACTCTTCTTATTTTCTTACCAACTTTCTATTTATTCTTCAGATTTCAGTGTAACTCTCCTTTCCTTTCCAAGACTAAGTACTTCTATTTTGTATTCTAACATTCTCCATTTCTGCATTCCAGGAATTGCCACATCGCTTATACTTCGTATTGTTTCCTGGCACAATGTCCTTCACCAAAAATATTTGGAATATGGCCTTAATTATTTAAAAAGATAAACACACTCTGTGTGTAGAGACGGAGACACAGCCAATAAACAGACCTTGCCTGTCCTTAGAATCGATGTGTTGTGTTAATGGAATTTTTCTTAACAGTAAAGTATGGGCAAACATAAAGTCAGAAACAAAACAAAAATAGAAAAATATGTACTAGCAGATGAGTGAGCTGAAAGCAGGCAGCTTGAGCATAAATTCTCTAGCAAAGTTGATTCAGTCTAGGACCACTATCACAGCATGAAGAGAGATGCATACACAGCATTGCAATTCTTTTTCTGTTTTCATTCCTTTTTTCATTTATTTATTCATTCCCCCCATTCAGATTCTAAAAGCAAAACAATTCAAAAGCAAAAACAAACAAAAACTCTTAAAATTCAATAAGAATTACCCTAGAGATAAGCTTATAAAACCTCTTCATATCTCAGTCAGTGAGAGTCAGTCAGAAAGTCTGCTTTAAATGAGGCATCTTGTATCTAATATTGAAGGCCATCCATAGATCAAGCCTATCTTGTTTTCAAAATGATTTGCTCCAATGCACTACCACCCGGAAGGATGTCTAGACCTTGTAGATAGTGGGTGCTGTAGAGACCAATGTGGTTGTGTGAAATGAATTGGTCTCCTGTTTACCCAACATCTATAGTATAAATGTTCCTAGAGAATTTTCCTGCCAATATTCAGATTCTAAACACTCACGTTCAAGTACCAGTTCATGAGTTACTTTGAATTTTCTAGACTCCCAATTTTCTCAGTGGGACAAGATAGTCATATAAAAGCAATAAATTTTGGGGTTGGAGGGTGTACTAAAATATTTTGTCTGATACTTGCTACAGCCATTCCCCCAAAATATATTCATAAATGTTGCAGGATATTTGATCACACTGTGAATCCCAATATTGTGTCATTTACTGGGAAACCTTGCTTTTAGTTGTGATGTGGCTCAGCCTTAGCACACCTTTAATCCAAGAGCTTTCCGCTTGAATATTGTAAACAGGATTAAATAAAGTCAACCATAGGTCAAGAGGCAGATCAAGCAACCAACTGACAGGAAATAAACATAGGATTATTAAGAAAAAAACATAGAGTATCAGAAGAAGTCAAGAGGAAGGACAGAGAAATGCAGAAGAAGTAAAGGAGAGGTACATTCAGTTCAAAAAATATTGCTTGAGATAGTTTGGGGGTTGCACATCTGATGAGGAGGAAGGTCAACTGGGTACTTTTCTGCCTCTCTGAGCTAGCAGGCTTTCACCCAAGCATCTATCTCCCGAGATTTCATTGGGAAAATAAAACAATTGAGATTTTTGTTTAAAAACCAACATACATAATATATTTTTCATAGGAATAACTTAAAGTACAATGGAGTATTTTACTTCAAGACTTCTTGGAGCATTTGATATGCTGAGGTGTATGTATATTCGTAGAAGCCATCATGATTCCTATCTTGATAAAGAGACATATAGTCATGGTTAGTATTTCTGACATGAAATGTTTTGTGGGACTAGAGTTAGATGGAACACACCAAAGCTGATCAGACATATTCCTCTGGGTAAGGATGGGGGAGACCATGGATGGAAATGTATTCAGTCTCACTAAGTAAGAACAAGAATTCTAATGTTCTTTATTGCCATTTCATTTCCCAGTCATTTATGAAGACCTATCCCTCCGAAGGACTTTGGCTATTAGAAAGTCTCATGAGATGTGAAAGTCTCAAGTGTCATGTGGCCATACTGAATCATTGAAACAAAAGAATCCCTAGTAAATATGTTTCTAAAACTAAACACTGACAAAACCAGAAATGCAGTCAGCACTTACTAATTATCATGGGCCTCTGGATAATTTGTTGGCATGAACAAACATGACGGAGGAGGGATTTTTCTACCTATAGAAACTGCATAAGCACTAGTAGACATATTCCCAGAAACAGATCTGCTCTTGATTTGTTTTGCTATCCCAGTTGACTTAACTTGGATTCTAGGATTTTCTTTAGATTTCTCTTTTTACTCTTGTGATTTGTTAGTCGGTGCTTACACTTGACTCCCTCCGTGACTAGGGGGAGGGGACCGGACTGACTACTAATTCAAAACACGTGCTGTGAAGTGAGCATGAGATACAGCCTTGTTAGACCACGGATCTTACTTTAAACCAATACATCTATAAACCTGGGGGGAGGAGGGGACAGAGAGGTGGGGAAGAAGTCCCACAAGTTAAAGAGCAACATTTCAAATCTAATCAGATGCTCTTGAATTTTACTGAATACCTGCATGTTACTATTGAACTTTATTAGAATTTTAATCTGTATTCTATTTTAAAGTGACATTTGCATTCATTTGTAGCGCTGTCACAAAACTCTCTTTAAAAGGTAGGAGCGCCCTTCCAGTCCTCACCGCTCCGCTCCAGCGCGCAGGGCGCAAGGCCTGGGTGCCGCGCACCCACCCAGGTTTCCAGCTCTCCCAGCGATCTCCGGACCACTGGTAAGAGGAACACACATCTGTTCCAGTCCAAACTCGTGGGACTTGAGTCTGCAGCCAGGAGATAGACAGGCAGAGAGCGGACCCCTTCCCTTCTGGTCCATACTGCTCTGTGCCAGCACAGGGTGCAAGGCCTGGGTGCCTCACACTCACCCAGGTTTCCAGCGGGACTCTCCTAGCGAGCTCAGGACCACTGGTAAGAGGAACACACATCTGTTCCAGTCCAAACTCCTGGGACTTGAGTCTGCAGCCGGGAGATAGACAGGAGGGAAGTGGACCCCTTCCCTTCCGGTCCACACCGCTCTGCTCCAGCGCAGGGCACAAGGCCTGGGTGCCTCACACTCACCCAGGTTTCCAGCGGGACTCTCCTAACAATCAAAGGACCACTGGTGAGCAGCTGAACTCAGCATCTGTTCCGGCCCAATCGGAAGCGACCTGAGACACCAACAGGAGATTGAGAAAGGCCCAGGACAAGACAGACGCTCCCTTCTGGTCTACACCAACACCAGGTCTCCTTGGGCAGGGATGGCAGGAGGTAAGCATAAGAACAGAAGCAACAGAATCCAAGGGTACTTGGCATCACCAGATCCAAACTCACCCACCACTTCAAGTCCTAGATACAACAGCACACCAGAAAAACAAGACATGGATATAAAATCACTCGTCATGATGATGATAGGGGACTATAAGAAGGAAATACAGGAACAGATAAATACAAACACAGATAAACAACTAGAAGCATATAAAGAGGAAATACGTAGAGAGTTACAAGAAAACAATACCAAACAGGTGATGGAATGGAACAAAACCATCCAGGACCTAAAAATGGAAGTAGAAACAATTAAGAAAAACCAAAAGGAGATAACCCTGGAGATAGAAACCATAGGAAAAAAATCAGGAAACATAGATATGAGCATCAGCAACAGAATGCAAGAGATGGAAGAGAGAATCTCAGGCACAGAAGATTCTA
>LR750932.1:158865-180635 GCA_902729485.2 Mus minutoides | reverse complement strand
GCGGAAGGGGTCTTCAACCCTCTAGGTGGAAGAATAACATGAACTAACTAGTTCCCCCTGCGCTCATGTCTCTAGCTGCATATATGGAAGAAAATGGCCTAGTTGGTCATCATTGGGAGGAGAGGCCCCTTGGTCATACAGACTCTATATGCCCCAGAACAGGGGAATGCCAGGGCCATTAAGTGGGAGGGGGTGGGTATGGGAGCAGGGCGGGGACGTGGGAGGGTAAGGGAAAATTTCTGGATAACATGTGAAATGTAAATGAAGAAAATATCTAATAAAGAGAGAAAAAAAAAAGGTAGGAGCTTCTAAGTGAGACTCAGGCATCCTCACTTGGCCTTCCTTCTCGTTTAGCTTCCTTGGGTCTATGGAGTAAAATATGGGTGTCCTGTATTTTATGGCTAATATCCACTTATAAGTGAGTACATACTATCTATGTCCTTTTGGGACTAGGTTACCTCTCTCATGGTAATATTTACAAGTCCCATCCATTGGCTTGCAAAATTCATGATGTGTGTGTTTTTGTTATTTTTTTTAATTAGATCTTTTCTTAATTTACATTTTAATTGCTATCCCGAAAGTCCCCTCCCCCCTCCCCCCTCCCTGCTCCCCTGCCCACCCACTCCCACTTCTTGGCCCTGGCATTCCCCTGTATTGGGGCATATAAAGATTTCAGTACCAAGGGGCCTTTCCTCCCAATGATGGCTGACTAGGCCATCTTCTGCTATATATGGAGCTAGAGACACGAGTTCTGGGGGTTCTGGTTAGTTAATATTATTGTTCCTCTTCTAGGGTTGCAGACTCCTTCAGCTCCTGGGGTTCTATCTCTAGCTTCTCCAATGTGGGCCCCGTGCTCCCTCTTATGGATAACTGTGAGCATCCACTTCTGTGGGAGTCAGCTATATCAGGGTCCCTTCAGTAAACACTTGCTGTCCTATGCAATAGTGTCTGAGTTTAGTGACTGATTATGGGATAGATCCCCAGTGGATTCATTGTATAGTTGTACCACATTTCATTTATCCATGCTTCAGTTGAGGAATATCTAAGTCATTTCCAGTCTCTTGCTATTAAGGATAAATCTGCAATAACATATTTGAGTAAGTACCCTGAGATATAGTGAGGCATCTGCTGGATATATGCTAAGGAATGGTATAGCTGGGTCTTAAGGTAGCTATATTCTCAGTTTTCTGAGAAACCGCCAAATTCATTTCCAAAGTTTTAAAAGTTTGCACTCCTACCAACAATGGAGGAGTGTTACCCTTGCTCTGCATTGGGTGAGAAACGGAATGGGGAAAAGAATTGGGGATGGGGGGGCTTCAAGATCAGGTTTGGGGAGAGAGAGGGAAAATAGCCAGATGGCCATGAGAATGAATGGAAATCTACAGCTAGCTGTGGGTGGGGAGAGGGAGTATCTAGAGGACATGCCAGCGACCTATGTGTTGGGGAAGCTCCCAAGAATCAATGGGGGTGAACTTTGCTGTGACTCACAGAAGTGGAGATATGGACTCTGAAAAGGCCAACTCATGTAGCCAGGCAGGAACACTAGTGGAGCAATCTGGACACCAACCTGCCAACAAAACGTTTTACCCCAAATTTATCCTGTCTACAAGAAATGCAAGCACAGGGCATGGAGCAGAGACTGAGGAAATGGCCAAGCAATACCAGGTCCAACTAGAGACCCATCCCATGGGCAAACACCAATCCCTAACACTGTTAATGAATCTTTGTTATGCTTGCAGACAGGATCCTGGCATGGCTGTCCATGATAGGCTGCACCCAGCATTTGACTCAGAGAGACAGAGACCACAACGAAGCATTGGTAGGAGCATGGGGACCCATGGAGAAATTGGGAGAAGGATTGAGGACCCTGACAAGGATAGGAACTCCACTGGACGACCAAACAACCACTGAGCATACATGGGCTGGACCTAGCCCCTACCTCCACATAGGTAGAACATGTGCAACTTGATCTTCATGTGTGTCTCAAACAACTGGAGCAAGGGCTATACCTAAAGCTGTTGCCTGTCTGTGAAATCAGTTCTCCTTACTCAGTTGTCTGGCCTCAGGGTTAGAAGAAGTGTTGAGCCCTGCAGAGACTTGGTGTTCCAGGTTGAGATCTAAGGGGAAGAGGGGGAGGAGGACCTTCATTCTCTCAGAGAAGAAGGGGAGGATGGGGAGAAACTGTGGGAAGGGGGACTAGGAGTGGGGGACAGCGATCAGGATATATAATGAGTTTGAAAATGACATAAGGACTTTTATCACGTTATTATTTTTCCTCACTACTGTCTCTGGGTTTTCAACACACTAATAGGGATTCTTTTGTTTTATCTCATGTCTGGGACAGAAACTGTGAAGCCTCTTCAAGGCTAGTTCCTGCTGGGTTGTTAAACACAGCAGGGACCCTGACTTGAAGGTATTTTCTGTAATTGGCTCTGAGGGCCAGGAAGTTCAACTTTCTCATTCCTCTTCAGTCTCTCTTTATCTTGGGTGTCTTGAGAGTTTATAATCATTGTCTAGTTAAGCTCTGACTTCAAAAGAGTAATAAGAACTCAACTAGAAATGCTAGGTCATTCCTGCCTCCCAACATTGATAGCATAATGTTCCATCTTTCCAGAAGTAAAAACTGCAGTTCCCAACATCTACAACCTGGAAGTGCTTCCATCTGTCAGAACCATCCTACCATTCAATGGGTCACAGTGTGAAGTACATAAAATCTAGTTTCATTAGACCGTTTCCATTTTACATGTCAGGAAACCACGACATTCAGAGGAAGGAAGGAACAGAAACAAGAAGGGAAGAAAGATGGTATGGAGGGAGGGAGGAAGGGAGGGCAATAGAGCCAGAGAGAAACAGAGACAGACAGAGAGAGACAGAGACAGAGACAGAGAGAGACTGAAACTCATGATCACAGAACGAGAACAAGGCTGAATTAAGGCTGAAATTCAAATCTTCTAGCTCTGAATATAATGCTGATTTTCCTACTATGTAAAATAATATTTCTCACCAGTTCTATCAACTGACCCATGCTTAGAGTAATCAGCTCCCTGAACTCTTTCTGGGTAGATAGATATATATAGATAGATAAATAGATAGATAGATAGATAGATAGATAGATAGATAGATAGATAGATAGATATACATATATCATATACATATATCATATACATATATCATATACATATATATGCCATTTGTATATATATATATATATATATATATATATATATATATATATATATACATACATACGGCCTCTGTGTTTACTTCTCTTTGTGAGTTTCAAGGCTGCTTCATTATTTATAGGTGCACTGTGTTTTAGACAGATCCTAGTTCTGTGGACAAATTAGCCAGTTCTTTATGTCAACCTCCTAACACCAGATATTCCTAAGAATCCATCATATCAACTCAACCCTGCCCTTTATCCTGAAGGGCTATATGCCAAAAGGTCACTTTTTTTTAACATTTTTATTAGATATTTTCTTCATTTACAATTCAAATGCTATCCTGAAAGTCCCTTATACCCTCCCCCCGCCCTGCTCCCAACCCACCCACTCCTGCTTCCTGGCCCTGGCATTCCCTGTATTGGGGCATATAACCTTTGCAAGACCAAGGGCCTCTCCTCCCATTGATGGCTGATTGGGCCATCTTCTGCTACATATGCAGCTAGAGACACGAGCTCAGGGGGTACTGGTTAGTTCATATTGCTGTTAGTCCAGAAGGGGTTACAGGCACCTTCAGCTCCATGGGTACTTTCTCTAGCTCCTCCATTGGAGACCCTGTGCTCCATCCAATAGGTGACTGTGAGCATCCACTTCTGTATCTGCCAGACACTGACATAGTCTTACAAGAGACAGCTATATCAGTGTCCTTTCAGCAAAATCTTGCTGGCATTTGCAATAGTGTCTGCGTTTGGTGGTTGATTATGGTATGAATCCTCGGATGGGGCAGTCTCTGCATAGTAAAAGGTCACATTTTAAGAAAGTTAGTATTTTCTCTTAGCCTTTGGCATAACCCTTAGCTTATGACAACACTCTTCATTGGTCAATATAGTCCTATTTATTCCTTAAAGATCCCTTTATTTGAATAATAGTGTACTATACACAATAGACCCAAAAAAATGAATGACAAAGTTGTTCCTTGAGAGACTGATGACCTAAGGAGAAAACCCAGGCTCTCGGCAAGTAACAAGAACCACTTGATAAATGGCATTAAAAAAAATGGCAGAAAGTGAACAGCCCAAGCTTACCAAAGCAACCACAAAAATGTTTCCTAGGGAAGATGATGTGTCTAATGGAGATTAAGACAGAGATGACTGGAAAATCTGATCCCATTTAGCAGATGAAGAACTTAGAACTTTAGAAGAACCTTGGACAAGGGCACAGTGTTTGTGAGGAACTTTCTTCTAAAGTTCCCAGGTTCTCTTACTTCCCAACCAAAAAGCAGTATCCTTCAAATGTGCCGATAAGGAAAAAAAAAAATTCAGTCAAACTCCTCCAGGACCTAAGATTTATTGAGATCATAAGTAACCCTTGCTTAGTAATAGAACCTGCCTCCCAACTCAGCTGTATTCCCATCAGCCAGCAGAAATTGTTGCAATCTAATGCATTTATATGTTTTGGTTTTCTTAATTTATTTCAGGCACCTCATTTTCCTGGAACAAGTGCTGTTATTTATGACACCATGACAAACACTTTACATTTATAGAGGTTATGAATTTTAGTAATGGTTTTGGTGGCAATTTAATCTGTCCTAACTATGAGGCATTTTACAATGACAATTAAATTATTATTAAAAAATAAACCTCAAATGACATCCTTATCACTTATCAACATATCAAAAGTTTCACTGAGTTGCATTCTTGGTGGATCATAAATATCCCGATGTAGTCTTCGTGAGCCTGTGCAATAAACTTGAGTGAACTTAATTAACTTCTACAGTATATTTAAAAGAAAACTCCTCACACATTTTGATGTCGGGGAATGAAACATTATTTGAAAAGTGGGTTTATTACATTCCATGGTGCACACTGATATTTAATATTTAAAGACTCTTAAATTTGATGTACTATGCTGATAGCGAAAGGGCTCCGTCCTGCAGTGTGGGAGGGTAGAATAGTGAATTTCACTCTCCATCTCCATCTGAGGAGGATTTTATTTTACTGGTCATGCCCCCATACTCTGATCTATTAAAATCTATGCTCAGAGAAGTGTCAAGGATGTTAATGTATACTTTATCAAATTAATTTTAATGTAGGCTTGCTGAATAGCTAATTCCCAATCTGTGTTCTAAATTGTTACAAAACAACTCGAATCCAAATTAGCAAGTGTACTGCATCTATATCAGAAGATAGCATGTCAGCAAAGTTTCATTTGATACAAATAAAAAATGAGAGCCTTTTTTTTTCTTCATAGAGAATCTAATAAAGAAAAAGGAAAAGTCAGTCTTAATCCACTTCCTGGTCAAAACGTATAAGGCCCTGGCTGAAAGAAAATTACTTGCTCCAGATCTGCATTTTGATAATTAACTCAGACAGTAATGGGAGTTTGTATTTCAAAACTGAAACTTGACATATGACTCAAATATTGTGTATCTTTTAATCCCAAGAGTCTGTGCACGCAGATGTCAATGGTCAAATAATACTAGCAAATTATCTCTTGACAGGTAAAGATAAAAGTCCTTTTACAAAAATAATAATAGAAAGTACTCATCCAGTAATAAATGGTACAGTTTGCCTTCATTAAATCAACTTAGACAAATTACCAAACACACACACACACACACACACACACACACACACCAGAGAGCAGGATATTTTACTCTTTCAGGAATATCACTGATCACATAGACCTTACTTACTTTTCTGGGTGATTTACTCAAAGTTTTGTTTAATGGCATCAAAAATATATCTGTATTCAGCTTCTTTACTAAAAGTCTTTCTGTATGTCTGTGCTTACATTTTAGCATACTTTTTAAACATTACATAGTACACATATTTTACATTGATAATTTTGTTTAAAAGACTACATTTGTTTTAAGCACTAATTATTTTCTTTGCAAAAAAAATCTGCTTTCAACAGTAACTTAACAGATATGAATTACACTTTTCTAGTTTGTTAAACAAGAGCATTTAACTGGGTCATGTATAGAGTATCTAGTTCAAGCTTCAATATCTAGGGGTAAAAGGTGGCAGGTTTCTAAGTTCCAACCCTGTTTGCTTGCAAACATAAGGTTAAAAACTACCATATGTCAGGTGCTCTTAACCTAACTTGAATGATAAGAAAATAGCCAAATTAGTGTTCTTATCAGTCTTATTACTGTCCCCATAGTTAGTGTTGAGTACTTATAGAAGAGTTGGTAGTGGGCTTTCTTTATCCTTTTCTTAGCAAATCTTAATTCTCTGTAGTCTTATAATGAATCTAGGTCAGTTCAAGAAATATACATTCAGGTGACTGACATTGAACACACTTAGTAGATGGTATTTATATTCTAGTATGAAACATTTCCCAGTGTGTGTTTTCTGTCTCCTTTACCAAATGATGAGCCTGTTCTGGCTCTGGCTGGCTGGTGAGGGGTAGTTCTAAATAGAGCATTGGAGGTCTCCAGATAGATATAAGAGCCAACAAGATTCCAATGCAAAACTAATGGTTCTCCTGCTTTTTCTTCAGCATGTGTTTCCATTTCCAGATCTGAAGCACACTTTCAGTACCACGATATGTTCTTATGGGTTTAAGAACCAGATTCATTCCCTTAATTATACCAATTCTTAGAAATTCTATTCTGAGGCCATAACTGCCCAATTTTGCATAAAGAATCACATTTACATTAAATGTAACTAGACTCTGAAAAGGAAAAGTGTAGATAAAAGAAATCTGAATATTTTTCCATAAAGTGCTTAGGTTGGAAATTCAGCTTCTGGCTAATTTATCCTGACCAGGAAATTCAAGACAAACAACTAAAAAACACGTCCATTAGACCCATTATAAAGCAGACACCCTAATAAACATCTTAAATATCTACCACAACTTGAAACATAAATATTTCAGAGAGAGACAGAGAGGGAGAAGGAGAGGGAGAGAGAGAGAGAGAGAGAGAGAGAGAGGAAGAAGAGGAATAGGAGGAGGAGGAGGAGGAAGAGGAGAAGGAGAGGAGAGGGAAGGGGAGGTGGGAAAGAAGAGAACAGGGAGAAGAGAAGAGAAATGAGGTTAATGTTCAGTGTTATTTTGACCCTACAGGCATTTGACTATTTAAAGAGTATATGGGTTGCTGAAAGTCTAATCATAAAGTGGTGGTTCAGAGAACAAGGGCTGAATAGAAGAATGTTACAGGAATGAAGTAATTTGAGTTTGAAGTCAAACCCAACAGAAAACTGAGCATTTCTCTTGGAGTTTTTGAAAACTCCATTCAAAAATAAGGATAAACAAAAATATAAGAAGTGATCAAAATTACTAGTTTCAAATAAGTACAGTATCATTTGACTTTTAATATCAAACTTTAATACATTGAAGGAAAATAAGCTTTCTACAAGGTTAGTAAATCCAAGAAATGGATAGTTTCAGCAGAGAAGTCAAAACCAGAATAGATGATAAAATAGAATTTCTGTGAATATATCATAATTAAAAATGCAATACATTGGCTGTGTTGATATTTGAGAGAAGGAAAATTTAAAATTGCAAAGTAAGTCATAAGAAAATAGCTAACCTTACCACAAAGAGATAAAAGTCTACAAGGGGGGAAAAAAAAAAAAGACAAGACTCAGTGAGAAATTGTGAACGGCTTTTAGAACAAACAAACCAAAAATCTGTACATAAATGCATCTGGAAAGAAAGAAAAGAATAGGAAGAACAGCTAGAAATAATACTGGAAGAAATAATTCTAAAGAACATTCAGATTAATAACATCAAGTCACACAGTGGGGAATCACTGCAAAGCCCATCGGCACAGATGCAAGAAAACTACCTTTCTATAAGAAACACACAGAACAATAGGAAAACAAAAGAAACAGAAGAGGAAAATGAGTTTATCTTCAAAGACAAGACAGTAGGCATTATAGATCATATTATACCAGACATCACTGAGGCCAGAAGAAAATTAGGTGATACTTTCAAAGTCTGAGAGGAAATAACTGTCAACAAAATTGTGCATCTGCTGGAAAGTGAAAGCAAAAATAATGACAATTTAAAAAAACTTACAGATTTCATTGATAATAATAGATTTCCATCACGGCAAACATTAATGCCTATAAATTCAAATACATGTAACAGAGATGTGGTAAAGTAGTATATTGATTTATGGAATAGAAGTAATAGCTGTAAAATGTCTCATCAGATTCAATATTTCTAAAATTAGAAGACAAAATGAAATAACATACTCAAAAAAGCTAAAATGGTCAAAGATACTTGTGACTTGTGTTCTCTCATAGTTATAAATCTCGTCACCATGTCATCTTTTTACTGACTTTCAAACAGCCTCTGTTTCACAGGAATGGTCCATGTCTCCAACATAATACCTTCAAGATGAAGGAGGAGCAAGCTGAATATTACCAATTCAAAATAACATATTGGTAAAATCCATGTCCCAAGTCTCTAAATTAACTCTAAAGGATGTAGGGAAATGTATTCTCTTTTCATGTCCTAACAACGGTTTGGTGAACATCAAGCCTGTCTATATCAAACAACTGAAGACCAATTGTGTTTACTTGAGGCAAAATTAGTAGAAGTGGTAATCTTGTTACACCTTTGTTAAACTTTTTTTTAACTACTCGCTTGTAAATTATTAAGAAACAAATAAGCAACATAACAATCCAAGATATCATCACAGCAGGATTCTCTTCTCAAAGAATAATTTGTTTTGACAAAACAAAAGTTACTATGAATTGCTTACAAATTCAAGATGACAATAAACAGAAGAGACAGAAATAAACTCTTCACTATTCAAGATATTTTGTAACAAGAGATTCCTCGTGCTTTGAGTCACTTAACGTGAGAAAGACACCCCAGTGACTCATAATGTCAAAACTGATCAATAGTTATGTTCACTCATCTCCCAACATTCTCCTGAATCCATCTTTATGATGGAGATCCAATCCAGGAGAGTCAGAACTTTGCATAGTTTTACAAAACCCAAAAGATCCAGATGTAGTTCTTGCAATTCAATCAGGGTTGCAAAGAAGCTTCCTTCTGAAACTCAAGCAATCTCACAGGTCTCACTTGATGACAGGAGACCAGGTTGAACAGAAGGTTTCAAAGTGAAAAGGAGTCTATCTTTCAAAAAGTGGTGTTTCAGTGGTTGATAACATTGGGACAATATAATCCATCCATTTCATGCCTATATTTCTACCACCTTCTCTCTCACAAGGTGCAACCATCACCATGATGCATTAGTCATCATCATTATGCCCAAACACTATTATCCCCCAATCTTGAGGTTCTTTCTTCATATACATACACATGCTGTTGTGTGTACAACCACTGCAAACAATGAATACCCTGTACCATATTTACCTTCCCATCCACAAAATTCTCAGAACCCCAAGGTAACTTTAATCAACTCCTTAAACAGGTAGTACCTTTCTTAAAGGAATTAAATACTTCACCACTATTGTAATCTAGGCTAGTTTTATTCATTGTGATTTTCTTCTTTCATCTTGCTCTCCCTAGTAACTCCTATATCCACTGTAAAATTAAGGCCCTGTGTTTCATAGGAAACTTCCACAAAACCACCACTGAATAATGGGCATCCAACTCACTCCTTTCTTCTCTCAATGTTCATTGCATACGGTGTTCCTATAGCCTACATGCCATGTGTATAGTTAATAAGAGTTTATTATAATATTGATGCAATTTGCCAAGGCATTGCAGGCTGTGATTTTTCTGTATAACATTGGTTGTTATGAACAGTCTTAATAATATTGGTGCCACTTTTATCTTTGTATTAAAACTTTAGGAAACTTATGATCATGAGGCCTGAATAACTTCAATAGGACACCGTGGGTAATACAGATGAAATGTCAGATTTAAAGGAGGGTCTGCAATACTCCAGAGTTCCTATCTAAAATGAAAGGAGGGCTTGGTTTGATCTTACCCACCAAGCATTTATTAGAGGGCAGACAAGTTAGAACCACAGAAACTCAAACTCCTTGTCTGAAAATCTGGATAACCCCTTGCCTTGTTCCTCACTGGAATGTTGTGATCACAAAATGAAATAATGAATTTGAAAGGATTTTGCAAATGCTAAAGTACTATGCAAATGCAAGCTAATTAATTAATGAACTCATTAACATGTTCTCCTGCTGTGTTGCAGTTAGGGCCAAATTATAAATAATCCTCATCTTGCTGGGAACTTAACCAAGAAATTTAGGATGGTAGGAGAGATGTAAAAAGCTATAGATCTGAAGACTAAATTTCTGCAGTTTCTCAGAATATTTTCTTTCACCAGGCATAGACAAATTTTACCAACAAAAAATGAAGAGATGGAAGGTTTCACAGAAATGAGAAATCTCTCTAATATCCTCATTAGTAGTGATGGTCCAGCATGTCATCACAGTGCCCTAAATTCTTTGAGCTGGTGGAGTGGGGAGACCCTGTCATTAATGTCTAGATCTTTATTACTTATTTATATTTAGCAAACATTTTTACTATGTGTCAGCACTGCTCTAAGTGCTTTACAAATATTAGCTTGTTTAATCCTCATAAAGACTCTATGAGTAGTTACTGCTCTTACTCCATTATATAGATATATAGATAGAGGTTAAGTAAATGACCCAAGGTCATGCAGTGAAACTGGTGGAAATGGGACTCCTATACAGACAGTCTTATTGTGAGTGTGGTGCTTGTAGTGTATGTGTGCATATACACACATGTATGCATATGTGCATGCAACTGCATGGGTGAATGTGTGTATGCATGTGTATATGCACACATTTGGTGGTCAAAAGTCAGCCCTGGGTCTCACTCTGTCTTCTTAAGTCTTTTACCACCTTGTTTCTTATTTCATTTATTTTTTAAGATTCATTTTACTTTTAAATTTTATTTGTATCCTTGGGGTATTGAGTACTATATGTGCATCATGTACGAACAGATAACCATGGATGCCAGAAATGGCATCTGATCTTCTGAAACAGAAATTTCTGGTGGTTGTGAGCTGCCTGGTATGGGAGCTAGAATATGAACTCTGGTCTTCTCCAAAATGTAGTAAAAGCTCTTAACTGCTAAGTTATCATTACAGTCACCCTCCTTCTCTTTCTTGTGATACAAGGTTTCTAACTGTTCTGCTGTTCACCAGTAAGCTAGACTATCTGGCCAGGAAACTCAGGCCTCCTATCATTTCCTCCTAAATATTAATGTTCTAAGCAACCAATACTTTCAAGTGGATTCTAGGGAAGTTGGGTACTTAGATTTTCGGGGCAAGCACTTAACTGAGTAAGCAACAGCCCTAGCCTCTGTCTCAATTTTGAGTCTGTGTCTAGGAACCTCATCCCATACTACCTTCTCTTTATGCCCACATAATTTATCTATAAATGCCACCAGCTGAATCTTTCACCAGAGAAAGTCTGTATACAGGCAATGGTTACCCTTATTTATTGAGCGCTAGTCATATGAAAACAACTGTAAAAGAGACCCCACTGAGTACAGCATCACTGTCATCAAGGGGTATGTTTAGAAGAGGCAACTGGGTTCTAGAGGCTTGGTTTCCTTGGCATCATTCTGCCTGTGGAGGCAGGAGCTCCTGAGATCAAGTACCTGCAGTGTCCAGGAGAAGAAGACTAGAATAAAAGAGTGCTGTGGACCTTTATTGCTTCTTCTAAAGAAGTCTGGGGAGTAGAGATAATGGCCTAATGTCAATCCCTTTGACAGATGCTCCTTCATCAACAAATTCTAGATTCAGACATGAAAAAGAAGAATGCCATTTACTAACCAAGTTGGATATCAACATTTGAAAAAAATCAGATCTCAGATGGGTACCCTGTCCAAACAGAGGAAGTCCTTGGACAAATTGGAATCCAAACAGAATTGTGATGCTGTGGGGTCTCTTATAAAATCCTGAATACAGTGAGCTAAAACAAGGACCAGTGGGAGAGGTTGAGATCTTATTCTAGTGCTGGAGAGGTTTGTGCTTATTTGGTGCTTTCATTTAATTCCTTCTAATTTGATTGTGAAGGAACACACTTTTCACTTATCATAAATCTGAGAGTATGTTTGTCCAAAATAGTCTTAAAGATGCAACAAAAAGCCACGTTCTAAACCTAGATTTGCCTGATTCTAAAGTCAGTACTTAATGTACTATACCGAGCATAATTCCATATGTTATGTTTCTATGCATATGAGTACATATTTGTTCTTAATAAAATAGCAATTATCAGAAAAATTCATCTATTATCTTACTACCCTAGTAAATCAGCCAGGATTTTTTCACATTTCCATGAGATTTCTTAACCTCATGTATAGATAGCTATGGGCTTTATGTAGTTACAGTTTCACTAAACTTCTATGTCAAATCTGGAACCAAAATTTAATAACTGTATAAATTATTATTCTATCAAAAGATGCTTAAACTTGCTCTTTATATTCTGAGAAAAATGTGTGTCTAATACAATTTGTTTATGCATGGCATGGTAAAGAATTTCTTCAAACAATAACTGAGATTTCTTCTCATAAGTTATGAAATATCAATCAAAGTGGTGGTGTTCTTTGGAGTTAAGAGTGCTTCAACTTGGACTGAGTAAAAATAGAATTGACAGGAGAATTAAATGTCTCTCAAGAACTCAGCTGCTTCTCTCCCCTTTCTCTGCAGAAAATACAGAGAGACCTCTGGGTACATGTCAGTCCATGATTAGACCAGCCAAACCATGTTTAAATAACAAAGTTTAGAATTTTTAATAGCATCAACAATTGATGATTGCAAAGATTTGGAGCACTTCTATAAATACTAAAGGTACATCCCTGCTCTACTTTCAGATGTGCATAAAGCATGGAAGAAAATCAGGTAGGCATGGAAGTTGAGTCAAGGGTCTTTATCTTTGTACCAGCATAGACTGACAGGTAAGGAAGAGATACATACTGTGTATAGTTAAGGGGATGAATGAAGTAGAGATACTTACCCAGAAATCAATGAGTAAATCTAGGAGATGTCCAGAAGATGTAGTTGTAAGATTTACAGGGGAAGAGAAGTTGAATGACCTACTTAATTTTTGTTACTTCATAGACAGGCAACCGAGGCTCAGTTGGTAATGGAAACTGGTCATTAGCCCAAGAGGGAGAACTAATCTCTGCGTCTTCATTTTATGCTTCTTCCAATGAGCTATTACTACCATTCATAACACTAATGCCTGTCAACCTCTATGTACTTGCAAGTTAGATAAGTTAGATAAAGTTGTATCAAACATGTAAAAGTTCATTTATAATTTAAGCATGATGGAAGAGCATTTTCAACTATGGGTGTCTTTCTTTTCTCTTTTATAATTAGATGGCATAGCCACTCCGTCTGTTACACTATCTACCACAAAGGATCTTAAACTGTTTAAAATGAGTCCTGATTCTTTGCAGATGAATTGTTGTTGTTATTGTTGTTGTTGTTGTTGTTGTTGTTTTAATTTTGCCATTGGAAAGTAAACTGCTTTCTATTGAAACCCTGTCTCAAAAAACCAAAAAAAAAAAAAAAAGACTCTCTCTCTTCCTTGCATGATTTCTTGCTTTCTGTAGAATGTTTTCTGCCAGAGTGTAGATGGGGAATTATCATTTAATGGATGCAGAATTTCAATTTGAAAAGATGGAAAAAAAATCCTTGTAGATAGAGTGGTATTAGTACAATGATATGAAAAATATCTTCAATTTTATCAAACTAGACACTCAAAAATTACTCAAGTGGCAAACTTTGTTATATGTTCTATACTACAATTTATGGAGTTTTGGGATTTTCTTCTTATCCAAGGAGCATATTATCTTGCCACCTCTCAGATCCATATGAGTTTACAGCATATTGCATCTTCTGGCAAGTGCTGGCCCCTTCTCAGCCTTGTTGTTTTATCGCCCTTTCTTTCTAGGGTTTCTCTTCCCCTCTAGCCAAGCCTCCATATGGTATTTCTGTCACTCAACCCAACACCTCCCATCTCAGACTTTCTCTTTCTTCCCAGTTCACCTAAAAATAAATTGTCTGTTTTTGGACTCTCAAACAGAACATGAAGCCTCTCTCTCTCTCTCTCTCTCTCTCTCTCTCTCTCTCTCTCTCTCTCTCTCTCTCTGTGTGTGTGTGTGTGTGTGTGTGTGTGTGTGCCTCTAAGTACACAATTATGAGGAGAATATCTTCAGATTCACCAGCTTCTGAACTTCAAAATATTAAACTCTGGATCTGATAATTGTTTTCATCTCAAGTATACCATACCTAAGTAAAAGCTTAACTTAAAAATGTTACCAGGAGTATATGAACAGTTCAAGGTAATAACATAATTGAATACAAAAGTATCTCAAATAAAACACATCCACAAATTAAGTAAGAATGTTTTCAATGCACCTTGTTGAGTTTATTAGTCTCTGCTGCCAACCTTTTCATGTGCAGCTTCAAAAGAGATTTCAACTGGCCCTCTTATGTACATAACCCCTCATCATCTACCTATTAATAATACTTCACCATGTAAAACAAGCTAGATAATTATGATGCCCTAGTTGGCTGTGGTTAAGTCTTAATTGGATGGCTATGTTTATTTCTAAGTGTAATGTTTCTAGAAGGAAAAGGAAAAGGAAAAGGAGTGATAAACTATGTAGATCAAAGGAAAGAAAGACAAAAGATAAAAGTAGCTTGGAAAATGAAACAAAGTTAGGAATACTAAGGTAATTCTGTGTATTTTGGAACTAGGTGATAATTGATAGCTCCTGATATTTCTGGTCTTGTTCTGGCTTTGTACATTATATAAAGGGAGAGAGAGAGAGAGAGAGAGAGAGAGAGAGAGAGAGAGAGAGAGAGAGAGAGAGACTTCTCCATATCCTTTTATGCACTATGCATTCCAGGTACAAATAGGCATAAATGTAGCAGATATTGAGTAACACCTTCCTGTTGAAGTCTCCCTAGAGAAGAAGTGAAGTGAATTGCTAACTTTGCTTATGCTGACGCTGACAAGAATTTTCTAAAATGTTGAATTGTTGGGTTTGATCCCCATCAAGAATAATTTAGGAATGGCAAAATCAATTTTCTCATTAGGCCAGTTATGGATTAAACAGCTTGCCCCAAGGCTCCTGTCAACCCTTTTAGCTCTTGACTCCCTGCTCTTTTGGTCACATCTACCATGTCACTCAAAAATTTATGACTCCCTGTGGCCCCCAAGGTAAACTTCAGAAACTGGAGATCCACTACCATCTGCATTCTTGATTAAACATGCCTCTGCAATGAATTTACCCTTTTCCCTCTCCATGGTCAGTTATTCTATGATGTGTTTGCCTATCCATTTTTCTTTCATCAGCCAATATTTCAAATTAAGCCCAGATCAGATCTCAGTATCACTAGTGATTATGCATGTGACCTGTTTGTTCTCTGAACCATGTCCTATCACAAATAATACGAGGATAGCCAACCATTCTCATGAGTTTTAAATAAGATCATGAGTACAAAATAGTTAGGAGTATATCTGCTAGGTTATGACTCCCCTTTCTTCCTATCTTTAATGGTACCACTTTCCTTTTATGGTGGCTCTTTTTCAATAGTTCACCAAATTCTATCTGTCCACTGAGAATACACTCATTTCCTACCTTATTCAAAATTTTGTTTTCTGAGTGCACTAGTCAGCAGTGATTTGATTACATGTCTGAGTGTGTAGAGAAGTTTCAGGGCTTGCTCATTGGTCACTGCCTCATATTCCCCAGTGCAACACCTGCTCACTTCTCTTTAACTCATCCCTTGGGCTCAGCTCTATGTACCAGTGAAAGAGGCATATTATAGAAACCTGACCCTCAGAGGAAGAAAATAGAGGATGTGTTTATATCCATTTACTTCTACCAGGTATATTTGCAGAGTGTGTGCCTGCTTCTCTTCCAGCTATTTCCATGTATTCTTTACCTTTTAATCAGAAAGCTAGGAGAAGTGGTTCTGAACCATGACTGCACTGTATGAATAGCTGAGAGAGAATGTTAAATATAAGATTGCTCTAGATCTCATCCCCGACCAATTTAAATGGAATTTCTTGTAGTGATGCTACAGTGTTCTACTTGCCAGGTTATTCACATGGGTACCTAAGCAAGAACTTCTGATTTACAACTCACTTATGCAACACACACACACACACACACACACACACACACACACACACACACACAAACACATCTTCAATAATTTATTCTCTTCCTACTACGTAGTCAGAGAGCTTTGAGAGCTTTCATCAACTTCCAGTTTCTAATTTTTTCACCTTTCATCCATATATATATTTCACAGTGTGTTATTCAAACAAGAATACTGCTAGGTATCAAGAAAGATATGAAGAAACACCAAAGATAAATCTTGCCCTTTGAGGAAAAGCGAGTAGGTGAAAAGAATTTATGTCATTATCTATGTCCCATTAAGAAGAAGCAAGTATAACCCCAAGTACACCAGCTATCATAAGGTATTTTCTAGCTGAGGCCTTCAAAAACAAAGTAACTAATCAAACAAGAGAAAACACCAGGGTCAGGAAAATTTTGAGCTGTGGTAAATGAAGAGATGAAGCTCCAGGAAGGAAGAGCTAACTAGGCAAAGGCCCAGAGTATTAAGTCAAGATATGATGGTGCTGGAGAGCCCTGGCTTATTACTGCATTCCAAATCTCTGAAAAAATGATGAAAGTATGCTTTATTTTTTATTTTTAACATCCACACAAAACCCTGACCTGGACTCTTTCCTCCAATGACATTCAGAATTTAAGTGCACTCTGTCATCCCTTCTTCTTGTACCTGTCTCTATAAGGAGCTTAGATGGACTAGGCAAAGCCCTGGGGAAAGCATTTGCTTCTCAGTTGCACATTCCCATAGCCATGTTCCCTGACCAAAAACAACTTATTGGCTGTTTTACACAGCAGGTAGGAAAACCCAGTCTTCCCCTGGGATGATAGCCTTCTCTGAAGACTCTCAGACTCTCAGCAGGAAGCTGGTAAGAACTGGGAGCCTAACAGAGGCAGATAAGGATGGCTACAGCAGAGTACATGCTGGCGACTGGGGCTCCTGAGTGCTAATGTGACTTCTAAAATCAAGATGCTTTTGAGGTAGCTGAGAGTATTAAGTCATGTCCAAAATTGAAGCCTTTCACACAAACACTGTTTTTTATAGTGACTTCTGTAGAGTCATGTTAATCTCCTAGCTACTCTCAGTTTTCCTTTAAAGGGAAAAGCATTCATAACTTGTATCATAAAACAATCACTTACTGAAGTTTGGAAATAGATGTTTTCTTAATCCTCTCAACTGTTGGATAAAAAAATGGATGGTGGAACAGTGTATTTTAAAGATTAAAAAAAAAAAAAAAGATCTGAAGTTCTTTTTCTTTGTTGGGTCTCTGTGTGGTTTAGGTATCAGAGTAATTGTGGCTTCATAGAATGAATTGGATAGTGTTCCTTCTGCTTCTATTTTATGGAATAGTTTGAGGAGTATGTGGCTCCAAGGCCTAACACTATTACTGATGCTATGGTGTACTTAAAGACCGGAGCCTAACATGACTATCCTCTGAGAGTCCCAACAAGCAGCTAACTGAGACAGATGCATCCAACCATTAGACTGAAGGGTTGGGGAACCCTAGAGTTGAATTTGAAAAAGGCTGGAAAAAGCTGAGGAGTAGAGCAACCCCATCAGAAGATATATTTTAATAATATATATTTATATACATATACTTTGTGTATGTGTATCTTGGGTTATAATATGCATGTGTTATTTCTAGAAGTTGTGCTCAGAAAATCTTGACCTTAGTCCTGCCATGGATGACTTCCATGGCAATAATTTCGTCTATATTGTAGACCTAAAGGCTTATGCATATGTAACTTCTGAAGACAAATGCAAGAGTGGATATTCTTGTACTGATGATGTCAAGTGAGGCAGTCCCAGAGGAGCACATCATTTTCTGGATGTTCTGGGCCTGTGTTCTTCCTCATTCGGTTAAAATAACATGGACCAGGGCTGAGGCTCATAGAGATCTGTGTCTGGGGATACAAAAGCAGTGCAGGGTGGCACTGCTGGAATCTTTCAGGAAGGGATGGGCCCCTTAGGAATTCCAATCCAGCTGGAGAACAGAATTGCCATCTGGTAAATCACAAGACACTCTTGTTCTTGCCAGACGCACGCTATCAGCATGGAAGTTACAGACAGTCTTCAACACATAAACAGGATAGGATGCCAAAAGTGCCTGTGTAGCTCAGCTGTTTGGAGTTTGGAACATACCACCCCATAGAAACAAGGCTATAAATGGAGGTTAAGTTCCTATGTTTTAAAACTCAGAGGGTATGTGACATACTGTATATTTTAGGTGGTTAACTGAATAAGAGCACACTTGTGAGCGGAGGGAACTCAAGCATGCATTCTTTCTGCTTGCAGAGCCCCAAATCCTCCCTTTTAAAGGGGTCCAGGGAATAGTTGGATCTGTAATGTTCCTCAAAGGCTCATATGGTAAAGACATGCTCATTAGCCTATAACACTATTATGGCTGCCAAATATGTAGTGGAAAAGGAAATACTTTTGAAAGAATCAAGGGGTCATTGAAATTCATTTAAATGCCCCCGCCCTTTTTCTGTGTGTGTGTGTGTGTGTGTGTGTGTGTGTGTGTGTGTGTGTGTCCGTGTCTGTGTCTCTCTGTCTCTGTCTCTACTTGCCATCATGGTGGTTTGTCTCATTGCAAGCCCAATGGGCCTAGCTGACTATACTCTGAACCCTAAAAGCCAAAATTAGCCTCTCTGTCAACCACTTAAATTTGATTTATTCGTGTATTTTTTAACAGTGGATATAAATCTAGTACAGTAAAGGGTAGCTTTTCTAGAAATACTGGAATCAAAATGAGACAGACCTGGATCCAAGTTAACGTGATTGTCATCTTCACAACATTGTAATACAGAAATCATTTATGGTCTTGATCACAGCAATTAAGCAACCTGGGCTTCAATTTGTATTGTTATCAATATATAACAGCAGCATTTATACAATAAGGTTAGCATATATCTATCTATATCTATATCTATATCTATATCTATATCTATATCTATATCTATATCTATATCTATATCTATAGATGGATGGATAGATAGATAGATAGATAGATAGATAGATGATAGATAGATAGATAGATAGATATATTAGTGATGTCACAAGACAAATTACTTAATACAAAGCCTTACATAAAACCAATATTGGCAAATTAGAGGAAGGAGGTCTTCCAGAGTGGATGGCAATATTTCCATAGGTTTTTACAAGTGGAGCTAAATTACCACTTATTGATACATGTACAATCCAGAGAAACTGAATCAACAAGTGTTATATTTTAAACTTTTGTGTGTCCTCAAAATTAAGAAATCAAAATATACCCACTAATATATACTATCTAAATGTGTGCCATTTTTGAAGCTATCAAGCTATGAGTGTAGAACTGTCATGAATGGCCTTAGTCCCTTCAGATGATAAATCAGTTATTTGGGCCCTTTCATTACATAAGACATTACATTCATTTACTAGACATTATGCTGACATTAGTGTGCCTTGACCTTGAATTCCCTTGATTCTGGAATAGTAAAATGTAAACACTGTATGCGCTAACATGTTTGTGAAATGTTCATACAGAAGCCCAAATAGACTGATACAAATATTATTTAATGTCATGTTCAATCCGTTGCTCGGCTCCATATGAAATAAATGAATAATATGTGTTGAAATCTCTCTCGGGCTAAAATGTGGGCTGGACAAGTTGCCAAAGATGACAATCAAATGGGACTGAAGAACATTCTAAAGATGATAAAGAAGCCAGAGAAGCAGAAATCTGGTGATATGTTTCAGAACAAGAGTGTAGCCCACTAATCCAGGTATACTGAATTCCTTCAAGAAACATGGGGTTTCAAGTGAAAAATTGATCATGATAACATTTGACCTACATTAATACCATCATTTTAGTAATCATTAATAACTCAGGCCTGATACTTTTCAGAGCAAACTCTCCACTAACTAGTCACCGAATTGGACAATGGGAGATATAACCAAATGTTAGTGACAATTTTGAATTAAGGTCTTAAGTTTCACATTATTTTTACAATACGCAAGATATTCGCTCTGGAAAAGGTGAAAAGAATTATAATTTCATCTGTGGAAAAGTAGCTTTGAAAATGAAAAAAATAAAAGCTTGCCATATGGTGTGTGAAAATTATTTTGTAGCTGAATAGATTATATGTGATACCCCACATCAATTTTGTTTATATATCTACACTATACAGGTTGAATGGTAAACATGAATTGGTATTTCTTTTAAAATAGAAAATGCACCATGTAATTTAATTTTATAACCATTAATAATATGGGCCTCTTTCTTTGTAAGAAGAGAAGAGACATTTACAAAGTAATAATCTGATTTTGTGATTTGGGTGTAAACCAATCATCTACAAAAGCCTGGGAGATATTTCTATATGGCTTTTCTGCTGCTGTGAGATTGGGTGAAATATAAAAAGGGCATCATACAAAAGGCTTAGGGCCCCAGAGGGAAGTAGGTAAATTGTCACTGGTTGCAACAAGTATTCCATTCTCCTGCAAGGGATTTTAAATAGCCTAGAGAGAAGAAAGGCATTACTAGAGGGTAATCACAAAATGGGTTTAGATTCTCTCTAAAGGGGATCATTCTGAGTATCTTCATTAACTCTGGATTGTTGATAATTGCTATGATCAGATTAAGGATAAAACAAAGGTCATAGAAGTGAGTTGAAGTGATTATGCTTATTTGCATGGCAACACTACAGCAGAGTGACAGCTTACCTGCCCAGCTCCTCTAACCCTTTCCTCTCACCTTCTCACATATCTGCAAAAAAACATTTCCCAGATAGACTATACAACCTTAAAGTCAGGATGATATCAGGACATTTATTGACAGAGGAGAAAATGCTCTCACAGAAAAAAAAAATGGTTAGGAGGTGTTACAATCATGCAGCAAAACCTTCAAGTACTTTAAATATATATGCTATTAATATTTGTTATGTATTAAGTACTTGCTATACTTAGAGTTTTGCAATGTATAGTCTTACTTTATGTTTACACTAAGCCACTTAAAGACTCATAGCTGCTCACTTGAGCTTTAAAATGATGAAAGCAAGTTTCAGAGAAATTAAGGGAGATATCTATGCTTGCAGAGACAGTAAATCATGGCAGTGAGTTTTGAAGCCATAACTGGAGAGATTATCTTTTAGTATCTCAATGCATTGATGCAGAGGAGTTGCTGATATTAGAAACAGAATCCACATTTGCAGAGAATGGTTTGAAAGATTCAGAAGGCAAAGAATTTCTCAATGTTATTATGAATTCCTCTCCAAGCTGGAATAGGAGCCATCATGAGTAAATTAAACCATTTAGTAAGAATGGATAGAAGTTTTAGAGGTGGCTCAGTGGCTAACAGCACTGGCTACCCCTCCAGAGGTCCTGAGTTTAATTCTCAGCACCTACGTGGTGGCTCACAATTATCTATAGCTATTGTCCTATGGGACCTGATGCCCTCTTCTGGTGTGCAGACAAAACACACACACACACACACACAGATAGATATATATATATATATATATATATATATATATATATATATATATATATATATATAT
>LR750932.1:32630-158765 GCA_902729485.2 Mus minutoides | reverse complement strand
CTGGGACAAAGGTGGAAGAAAAGCATAGGTAATGACCAACCAATGACTGGCCCAAATTGAAATATATTCCATGGGCATCTGCATTGTTTATTTTTCTCTGTTTCTTCTCAACCTGGAAACTGTGACCCACCCTGTTTGTTCATATTTCCCTGAGCATAGACACCATCTACAGTCTAGTCTTTAGTGTCTAACCCTACAGGAACCATTTCTACGCCCAGAAAAACAAGCCATGCACATCTGATAAGAAACAACAGAGAGGACCCTTCCTCTTAGCAGAATCAGAGCACCAGAGTTAAGTACAAGATGCATCCTGGGGAAAAGTCCAAGCCAAGATCAGTGCAAAGTTAAGAAGACAGCATGAGGACATTTGTCTTCTCATTATTTTGTCTAAGAAGCCTCCCTTAATGAAGAGTATTTCCAGGCAGAATCATGTACCCTGTCCTAGACTGATTTCTCTTAGTTTGAAAATGATCAAAAGCAAGCTGGGGAAGAAAAGATCTGTTCTGCTTATACTTTGGAGTCATTAATGACAGAAATCAGAGCAGGAACCTGGAGGCAGGAACTGAAAGAGAAGCCATGGAGAAAATGATGATTGGCTTGCTCAGCCTTTTTTCTTATATAACTGTGGTCTTCAACCTAGGGGTAGTTAGTCCACAACCCACAGTAGGCTAATCGCTTCTATATCAACATTATTCACTAATTACGAAAGGTCTTACAGCCTTGCCTATAGGTTAATCTGATAGAGATTTTTTTTTCCAATTGAAGTTACCCTTTTAAGGATGACTCTAGCTAGTGTCAAGAAGACAAAAGAACAAATAAAAAATAACTAGCAATAACCTTACTTTTATTTGATTATATTAGTAATCATTCAACATGAAGCAAATGATGAAAGTTATTTATTTGTGGCTCTCAGAACCAAAACATCCCTCACTGATTACTCACTGCATTAAACAATGTCTTTTTCTGTTCCCTGACTGATTCCCAATATCAATTCTAGATCACTAGTACAGACTTAACTAGATTGAAGGTAGAGGCTGTCTGTTGTCATCATTGCCCAAAGGTACAGGATGCTACTCCTCATCCGAACATGAGATGTCTCAGGGATAGGTTCTTGAGTACTTGTTCTGAGATCCCTGACTTCTACATAAGCTTCCTTGCCAGATTCCTTCTGCTGGCTAAAGCCCAGCTAAAATAATAATCTGGAACCCCAGTTGACTAGATGACTCGGCAGATAAAATACTTCTTGTGGAAACAGGATATAAATTTGGAGGCCAAATACCCACACAAAAGCTTAGCACAAAGGCACACCTCTGTAACCCTGCTCTAAGAGCAGGCAGAGAGGGAGAGACCTTTCTGCATGGCTTGTCTAGCAAACTGATGAGATCTAGGTTCAGTGAGAGATTCTGTCTCAAAAAGTAAAGATCATTATAGAAGACAAATACATACCTTTAGCCTCCACATCCGCATATATGCAAATGTATATGACATCCACGTAAATGTATTTTCCAAAACAATACAGCCCTCCACACACAAAATCTCAAAATACAGAAGTATAGTGAAGCCACAGCTGAGCCCAGAACTACAGGCTGACAAAGGTAGGTGCAGGAGAGCCCTTGGGAGATATCCTGGAATGTTTCCTGGGGCTTTGAAGCCCCAGAAGTATTTCACTAGATCTTTGCATGCTTAAAATGATCATTTGAATCTATTGATATTTTTTTAGTTATTGTTTTGCATACAACTCTGGATTGGTAAGTTTTCTGAGAAAATCAGAACATCTACTGACATTCATTCTTCATTCCATCCTATGTTTCCAGCTGGTTACTGCAGTCATTCATGTTGAGAACTCAGTATAAATAAGTACATGACTTATTTGCTATTTGTTGCTTACTATTTATGTATTGATGGGGTTCTTGTTTTTCCTGCGTAATTCCCTTGAGTTGTTGATTTTTCAGGACTTTGTGTACTTCTGAGAAGGAAAAGTTTCCAAAACTGCATGCTTTCAGCCTTCCATCTAGAAACTTCAGACACTAAAAAAATTGCTCTCATATTTGGGAGAAAAACTTATTTATTTTATTTCTCATAATAAGCTAATGTACATCAAAGCATATGAATTATATATATATACAGAAGAGACCTTAGCCAGATCATGAGGTTCCAGTTCATCTTTCACCAGTACCCCTTAGGGATGACTGGAAAGCCAGTTAGCCTCTGTCCCTCTCTTCGAAAACTTATGTTCACGATAATAGGTCTCAGATTTACTCCTTTCATTACAAGAAGTTGTGGAGGGTTTTCATCCCAAGGATCATTAGTGGGTTTATGTTTTAAATAAGCCTCCTGGTTATTATATGCAGAAAGAATTTATAGATGGCAGAGTGTCATAGTGGAAGGACACGGACTATTTAGGAGGTAACTAAGCTCAACCAAATAAATTTAGAAATGTATTAGTTTTCAATTTCTGATATAACTAATTAATAAATTAGTGTCTTAAAACAAAACAAATTTATTTTATAGGTATGACAATCAGAAGTCTAGTATAGATACCATTAACCTATAAAGCAAGGTGTGACTCAGATTAGATGCTCCTGGAAAAATTAACTTCCCCTCTCCAGCTTCATAAGACCCCTCTAGTTTCTATCACGATACTTCTCTCTAACTCCAACCCACCTGCATATTTTTGGTATGGTCTTTCTAAATATTAGATATTCCAGATGGATAAATAGGCATAAATTCCTCTCTCAAATCTTTATCCTTTTCGTGGGAGGGCATAGACTTGAGTAAGAAACTTTATTCTATCATTTTGGAAAATGATCCTATTGTTAAACTACACTTTAAATACTTGTGTATGTCCATCAGTTACTGCAGAGCTTGACCTTCCTCATGACACTTTTTCTTGCAACAGGCAGTAATCAAGGTAGAACCTTGTAACTGTTCAAACTGTTGGGAATAACTGAGAATAGAGGGATTGGCTCTAAATGAGACATCCATACTACTCCATCCCAGCTCAAAAGCATTGAGGAAAAGGAAGCAGAAAGAATGAAGTGTATTAGATGAAGATAAATGTACAGCAAAGTGACATCTTCTGGATAGGACAAGCCTGTGCATTATACTAACCGCAGCTCTGGTCACTTGTGCAAAACCTGCTAAAGGTAGGACCTGTCAATACTTCATCATGGATGCAGCAGACCTTCTGGCCTCCATGTGAAGGACTATTGGAATTTAATGGCTGCTGGGAGAGAAGATGTCATTTTCTTCAGTGATAAGTTGTCCAT
Source organism: Mus minutoides (assembly GCA_902729485.2). Taxonomy (NCBI): domain Eukaryota; kingdom Metazoa; phylum Chordata; class Mammalia; order Rodentia; family Muridae; genus Mus; species Mus minutoides. The sequence continues at coordinate 155,496 of LR750932.1, read as the reverse complement.
GTTGCAGGGGGTAATCTCCTATCCTTGATCATGCATGCAATTAAATTCCATAAGTCATATAGAAAATGTGCACTTGAAAATAGGAGAGACACTTGCAGACGGGAAGAGGGTTTTGTTGGGAGAGATTGGAGGGTGAGAAAAGGTCACAGTGACAAACCCAACTAAAATTTATTAAATACATAATACATACTGGAAAAGAATAAAATGTAAGTGAATAAAAGAAAAAGGGATCCCAGTAGTCCTGTACAAAAGTTTTTTCCAGGCAGGACAATACATTAGAGATAAACATCTTGGGGGTGTACTTATCTAAACATACATAGAAACAATGAAGATGCAAAGATCAGATTTTACTAACATATACAAGTATAACTCCAGTGCACTATAGATGTTAAATATGTGTTCCAGAGTATGTCTTCCAAACATTTCAAGCATTTTGTGCATCATAGCTTCCCAATGTCCAAAAATCTTCTTTCTAAAAGCTAGAAGAATAAACTGGACAAAGAGGAAAAATAATGTACGTTTGTATGAATGTATTCATGTATGTATATATGTGCATTTTGAATTCTTGTATGTATATATATGTGTGTGTGTGTGTGTATAAATATATGTGTGTGTGTGTGTGTGTGTGTGTGTGTGTGTGTGTGTGTGTGTGTGTGTGTGTGTAATGGATATATGTCTACATGAATTCATTTCTTAACGCTTGCATTTTATTATGGTTTCTATACTGGTTATTTGACTTTTCTTGTGCAAATGATTAATGTTCCCTGAACCTCTGTCTTCTGGACTGTCAAGTAGAATCAAAAAATGTTAGTTTTCTTTTGCAAATAGATTCTTGGTTGGGGTTAGAAAAGAAAGCTATTTGCAACCAATACCTTCTGGGAAAGAGAAAATCAGTTAAACTCTCTAACACAGGCCCCATGTCTAGAAGTAGTAGGCTACCACAAAACAGACTCTGTAGGTCTTATATACTGTGTGTGTGTGTATGTGTGTGTGTGTGTGTGTGTGTGTGTGTGTGTATGTGTTCTGGTATTTTTGTGTTATTAGTTTATTTTTGTTATTTTGGATTTTGTTTGAGGTTTTTTTTTTTTTAAGTTATTAGAGGCCATGGAGTTGTGTGGGGAGGATATGGGAGGACCTTCAGGAGGCAAAGTACATGATAAAATATATGAAATAATACTTAAGTAAAAAAAAAACTTCTAAAGGCACAATAAAAATAAATACTAACTTTCTTATGCATGGAGCTTTCTATAAATTGGTTGGAACCAAGCACATTGCACTTGGTATCAACTCAAGGCATGGCAGAAGGTGCGAGAGAGTGAAGCAGGGTCTAAGAACTTGAAATTTAAGTAATTTGGTTTCTGTTCCATCTGAGTACCTTATTCAGGTTCTTCCCAGCAGAAAGATTCAATTCTTACAGGGTTGATCTTGTAGTCAGCTGAGAAGGTGGCAGGAAAGGTCAAGTGAGCAAAGAACACTGGGAGGTAAGTGAATGACTTACTTTCCTAAGACAAATCATCAAGACCTAGGGAAGCTATGAGAATCCAGGCTACTCTACCTATTACCTAGAAAAACCTCTGTCTCTCTAGTCAGAATACACCGAACATCTGTTCTGTGTGTCAGGGAGTGTACTAAGTGACTAATGAGCATGAATATTCCAGACACTTTTATACCTAGTACAAGTGGGCGCCTCACTGGTTCCCAAAAGACACTGAATCTTAGAGTAGTTGAGCCTCTTGCCAAAAAATACTACCAATAGTGGAGTGAAACAATAGATCTGCCTGACTTGAGAACTCTCCCATTTATACTCAGCCTACAATATTTCTCCATCATCTAGCTGTGAAATAGCTTGGAATACAAAGTATACACATTTTAGATCCTTGATCGTGTTTCAGTTTGGTCTTGAACTTTATGTCACTCATGATAGGTGACCTTCATTCCTTGATCCTCTTGTCTGAGTGATGTAATCAATAGTAATTGATACCACACTAGGCTACACATGTATTTTTAGCTAGATTAAAAGGTGACCAAATATTTCCATATTTAAGACCTATAGTAATCATGTTTTACAAATAAAAGTAAGACCCTGACTGTCCACAACAGTCATATCTACTCAATTAACATTGATCTAATATTAAACATCTTACCCCCATTTTGCACACGTAGTAACTGAGAATCAGATTCACAAAAAAACTTACACCAAAATACAAAACTCCTGTAGGTATCCAGAATCCAAGGTCTTTCTAGTACTGTTTTGTTTAGTTTTCTCTGAGGAGGATGCAACCAAGTGCCTTTTGCTTGCTTGGGGAAGTGCTCTACCACTGAGCTAAATCCATAACCCCTTTAGTTTTGTAAGGAAGAAGAAAACTCATGCCCAACTGAGAAATGGCTTGATTTGGTTAAAGTAAACAAACACAGCGAGCCAATATTGTAGCTGTGGTATTCTGTTTTCTGATATCATAATGAAACATCCAAGGTAAGTTGCTTTCTAAAGAAAAGCCCTTGTCTTTGTTTTGTCTTTAGTTCAGTTTCAGATGTTCAACTTCATGATATCAATATCTGTTTGCTTCCAGTGAGACTTCGTGGACGATCCATCACAGTGGCAGTATTATACACAGGAGTTGAAACCACACAATGATACAGGAAACATGAGAATGAGCAACTAAGGAACAGAATCATTCATTTATAGCAACCTTAGCACCAGATCTACCAAGGTCCCAAGTGAAGCACCAATTCCTTCTGGGAACAGCATCCCCCATGATATCATGAGAATTTTATCAACTTTTAGAGACAGCATTGTCCCTGTTCCCATGAGAACTGAATCAACTGGGAACAGCATCCTGGAGACAGCTTTCTAAATAATCTTTAGCAAGCTCTATTTCCTATTCCCATTATCTCCTTATATTCTCATTCTAGGATCAAGCTTCAAACAGGTGACACATATCCAAACAGTAAGTGTGGCTAACAGGGCAGACTCAAGCCCCAACTCCACATTACTTAATGCATGTCTTTAGGAGGGTTTTCCTAAACTGTTTCATTAAAGGGTTTAATTACATTATTAGACATGAGGAGATAGTAGTATTATCCATATATTGAAATTTAAGGCAAGATTAAGAGTGATTTTTGCATAGTAAATGGGGTTCTTAGTGACATAGGAGAGCCTAGAATCCAGTATTCTGGTGCCCAATCCCAATATATGTTCCAGTAAAATTCTGGATCTCTACAACTTGGGACATTATTTGCATAGGTAATGACCTTACATACATAATGATCTACAATAATGAGGAGATCTTTCTTCAGGGCCACACAAACTGCTTTTTTTTTTCCAAAGTACATTAACCACAGTAGCTACAATCTCTCAGGATTGCAATCATCTTACTCCATCTCTTCTTCCTTGAATGAGCAGGGCAAGGATCACTCTTTATAATCCCAAATCTAATGCTATCATAGTTGTAGAAGACAGAGAAAAGTCTGTAGTTACAAGTTTTCTAAGGCTAAGGGATGTAGGTTTGTTACCTTTGGTGTGCCCATGCTACTGAGAACTGTGAATGTCTTGTTTTCGTTTTTAAATAAAGTTTCCTCAAAAGAAAAAGACTGGTGTTTGAATGTTTTATTATTCATATTAAACTCTGGAAACTGTTCAGCGGTTCCGTTTCATTCAAGAAACCTTAAATTTGAGACATAAACTTCCTGACAGTGTAGGTCCCTTTAAAGGTGATATATGTTCTGACAGTGGAGAAATAAGGCCAGTCAAGTGTTCTAACCACAGGATGGTAAAAGTCATGGTCAGGTTAGAAGAATCAATTAGAGTGGGAGCCGGGGCTGTGTAAATTTCAAGACTCACATGGCAAAATACGAAGACAGGGCTGAATTTAAAGGTTTGTCTGATGTGGTTGTATTTTATTTTCTGATTGGCACAGCAACTCTAAGTGAGGTACTAAACTGAATTTAATGGGAAAAATAGCAGTTTTGTTCCTGTTTAAAACAATGCCAAGTAGGGGAAAATAGATCCAGGGAAGAAAAACAACAAATTTGAAGGTTTATATGGGTTTGAGGAAAGACAAAGGTATTTGAAGTCAGAATTGTGGAAGTAGAAAATACAACAGGGTTCACATTAGCTGAGAAGGCTGTATTTATAATCAGGGTAACATGGGCAGGTGACTGTCTGGCTAGTCATAGCACATCCTGGTCCAGCAGCTCTGTGATTCTGATGGTCTCTGCTGTGTATTAAGCCAGCCACAGAGCTGATGTTTCTAAGCAAACAGCTTTGGGATTCCAAAATAGATACCCCAAAGGGAACCCTTTATTTTGAGGATGTCTGACACTATCATCCATAGAGTCATAGATCATACTGGGTAAGGATACTAGTTCTGGAATCTTTTACATTTCCATTCTAGCTCAGAAACTTCTGGAGAGTGGATGGGGATTAAATAAAGCGTGATGAGACCCAGTTTTGTCATCCTCAAAATGGGAAGTGCAAACTAGACATGATTTATAAAGTTGGCATTGAGATGAAATTACATTTGCCAACTAAGTTAACTAGTATGCTTTCTGGTTTATAGCAGGAATTTGAAAGGAAAATCCAGCAATTCCTCTCCTGGGCATATACCCAGAAGATATTCCAACATGCAATAAGGACACATGCTCCACTATGTTCACAGCAGCCTTATTTATAATAGCCAGAAGCTGTAAAGAACACATATGTCCCTCAACAGAGAAATGGATACAGAAAATGTACATTTACACAATGGAGTACTACTCAGCTATTAAAAACAATAAATTTTTGAAATTCCTAGGCAAATGGATGGATCTGAAGGGTATCACCCTGAGTGAGGTAACCCAATCACAAAACAACACACATGATATGCACTCACTCATAAATGAATATTAGTCCAGAAGCTCAGAATACCCAAGATACAATACACAAAGCACATGAAACTCAAGAAGAAGGAAGACCAAAGTGTGGATACTTCCATCCTTCCTAGAAGAAGGAAAAAACTATCCATGGAAGGAGTTACAGAGACAAAGTTTGGAGCAGATACTGAAGGAATGACCATCCAGAGACTGCCCCACCTGGGGATCCATCCAATAAACAACCTCCAAACCCAGACACTATTGCAGATGCCAACAAGAGCTTGCTGACAGGAGCCTGATAAAGCTGTCTCCTGAGAGTCTCTGCCAATGCCTGACAAATACAGAAGTGGATGCTCACAGCCATCCATTGGATGGAGCACAGGGTCCCCAATTAAGGAGCTAGAGAAAGTACTCAAGGAGCTGAAGGGGTTTGCAGCCCCATAGGAGGAACAACAATATGAACTAACTAGTAACCCCAGAGCTCCCTGAGACTAAACCACCTATCACAGAAAACACATGGTGGGACTCATGGATATAGCTGTATATGCAGCAGAGGATGGCCTAGTCGGTCATCAATGGGAGGAGAGGCCCTTGGTCCTCTGAAGGCTCTATGCTCCAGTATAGGGGAATGCCAGGGCCAGGAAGCAGGAGTGGGTGAGTTGGTGAGTAGAGAGAAGGTAAGGGGACAGGGGATTTTTGGAGGGGAAACTAGGAAAAGGGATAACATTTGAAATGTAAATAAAGAAAATATCTAATAAAAAAGAAAAATGTTGATTATTATTATTGTTGCTATTGTTAATAACTACAGAAAAAAGTGATTTTATTGAAAACAAGAAATGATGTTAAGATGTTTTCTGATTCTATTTTAGTCCTTCCTAGCGATAGCTATAATTGCTTTCATGCAAACTTAATCATCTGCTGCACCTTTTTATTTATCTTAAACCAAATGTAAGTCATCAGTAATAGCCAGAGAAAGGCAACAAAGAAATATTGGGGAAACAGGAATATATCAGACTTTGAGGACTGATGATCTGAACCTCATTCTTTTAAGTGATCTCAGAAACCAGAATGGAACATGAAGATGCCAGTATATGTCTTATTGCCTATACTGCAGACCTTGCAAGCCTAGCAGGGAGATTAACTAATTGTAGTGTACGTGGTGGCAAATCTCACAGTCAATGTGATAGTTTGTTTTCATTGTCTATTTGTCAGGCTTTAGATCACAATGGAAACATGCCCCTAAGTGTATCTACAAGGTTTCCAGAAAGGTTTAACTGAGGAAGGAAGACCCACCCTGAATGTGGATGGTAAGAGTCCCAAAGGCTTGTGTTCAAAGCTGAATAAAAAAAGAAAGTATCCTGAGGTCCAGCATTCATCACCTGCTGCTTGCTGACTGCAGATGTAATGTAGGTAGCTGCCTCACATTCCTGGTGTTGTGGCTAACCTATCAAGTTGGACTGCATCCACCAATTGTAAACCACAATTAAACCTTTTTGCCTTATGTTGCTAGAATTAGGACATTGGATAAGAACAGAAGACCAAAGTCAAAGAGACACGAGACATATGCCCTGGTCTGTGTGTGTGTGTGTGTGTGTGTGTGTGTGTGTATGTATTTATGATGTTGTAGGGGGAGGGAATTTCCATATCTGAAGCACCCTTTATCTCACTGAAATGAGACAGACCTTCAGAATCCTTCTAGAAAAGTGCTTAAAACAAATACCACTCTATGTGAAGACCACCCACTTCTTTTTTTTTTTTTTTTTCCTCTCTTTATTAGATATTTTCTTCATTTACATTTCACATGTTATCCAGAAATTTTCCCTTACCCTCCCCCGTCCCCTCCCTGCTCCCCTACCCACCCCATCCCACGTGATGGCCCTGGCATTCCCCTGTTCTGGGGCATATAGAGTCTGTATGACCAAGGGGCCTCTCCTCCCAATGATGGCCAACNCACTCTGGAAATCAGTCTGGCGGTACCTCAGAAAATTGGACATAGTACTACCGGAAGATCCAGCAATACCTCTACTTGGCATATATCCAGAAGAGTTTCCATCTGGTTATAAGGACACATGTTCCACTATGTTCATAGCAGCCTTATTCATAATAGCCAGAAGCTGGAAAGAACCCAGATGTCCCTCAACAGAGGAATGACCACCCACTTCTATAAAATGGCAGGCCTCATTTAAAAATACCAAAAAGGAAAATAGATATGATAAAAATACCAAACTCTCAAGTCTAGTCTAGTGAGTCTAGTCTCATCTATAGCAACTATAAATGGAAAAATAATCACTGAGTATCTTTATCTGTAAATTGTAATATAAATGTCCACCCCACAAGTAGGCTATGATAATTGAACCAGGACCACCTGCCAATGGTGAGACACCAGACTACTTACTATTCATTAGCATTAGCATTAGCATTAGCATTAGCATTAGCATTAGCCACTGTGTTCCTATACTTGTTTTTCCTTTGATGTTCTCTGTAAATCTAGCCTTTCTTCTCTATTATGAGCATGTTTTTTCTTTTCTTTTCTTTTCTTTTTAAAGATTTATTTTATTTATTATATGTAAGTACACTGTAGCTGTCTTCAGGCATTCCAGAAGAGGGCGCCAGATCTCATTAAGGATGGTTGTGAGCCACCATGTGGTTGCTGGGATTTGAACTTATCACCTTTGGAAGAGCAGTCGGGTGCTCTTACCCGCTGAGCCATCTCACCAGCCCGCATGTTTTTTCAAAAACCTGAAAATCCAATTCCTGTGTATTGTACTGCTTTTTGTCTTTAATATTCAATAAATGTCTGTAAACAGACTGTCATTTTGAGGTGTGTGTGCATGGGGGAGGGCTGCAGGCACACTATAGTTTATGTGTAGTTCAAAGGAAAAATTCACATTTTGGACCTTGCCTTCTACCTTGTTAAATAAAAGGTCTCTGTATTTCTCTGTTGTGTATGAAAGGCTATCTCTCCTGTGAGAGGGCATGAATTTTCCTGTATCTCCCATTCCACTATAAACATGCTGAAATTACAGATATACTGTAGTACCCAGATTTACATGGGTTCTAGTGAGTCCAACTCAGGTCAGCAAACTTACACATCAATAATTTCACCCACTGAGATTTCTCTTCTGCCCAATATTTGGAAATAAATAAACAAAAAACACTCAGAATCAATAACAAGAAATCTATGTTGAGAACACAGAATATTACTACCTAGAAATAACTGTGACTATAGTTTTTAATAAGAAAGTGGTGGTTATGAAGCAGATGAAAAACAGCGACAACTGGAACCTGATACAAGTTGGAACTTGAGTTGCCCCCCTCTCCCATATTCCAGTCTCCAAATCTGTTGCTTGTAGGATCTGCAAGAGATGGCACCTTTGTTACACTTGGTCTAGATTTTGGATGTTAAGAAATAAATCTTGCATGAATGAAAGAAAGAAAGAAAGAAAGAAAGAAAGAAAGAAAGAAAGAAAGAAAGAAAGAAAGAAAGAGAAAGAAAGAGAAAGAGAAAGAAAGAGAAAGAGAAAGAGAAAGAGAAAGAGAAAGAAAGGAAGAAAAAGTGTTCTCATGTACAAGGGGTCATGGGATGGATACAATGATGGAGTGTGTGTAATGTTTGTGAGATACAGTGGTCTCTGGACCAACCTTCCAATGACTATAAGAAAAGAACAGATGGAATAGAGCATAATAGAATTGACTCAAAGCCACATGAAATGTTACACTGCAGACATTTTGTTAACAAGGCTAACACAGAATCATACCTGAGGTAAAGTTAACTTCCATTGTCCTCATCTAAGTTTCTCCAGGAATTCATCTGCTTAGTGATATATGCAATAATGAACAGATATTTTATTTACAGAAGCATTCCTTAGGAAGTAGATGACTAAAATTTATTGATGTTATTTATGAAAGCATCTTCCTTGCTCTCTCTGTTTCTTTAGCTCTACTTTTCAGCCATCCATGTTTTCTCTTTATTTCAATCTGATATGTTTTTAAGGTTCTGGTATCTAAAGCCCATTCACAGGATACATTCCTTTTCTTGGAGTGCCCTAATGCCCTTTCAGCTATATAGCACAGGCTCTGAGAATTCTTGCAATATTTTTTAAATGTGTCCATTTTATTATACTGTATTGATTCAGTGCTTCTGACCACAGATGTCTTCTCAAGTCAACCCCTTGTTAATGCCTGCATTATAACTAAATAGACATGCTTGCATACCGGATTCACCTTAATGAGAAATGAAGGGAGAGTTGAAATATGATTAGCCACTATGATTATCAGCAGTGAGCACAGACAACACAAATGCAGACTGAAGTCCTGGTCACATTGAAAGTGAGACAATACCAAGGGGCCTCAAGGGAAACGCCAAGGCCAATAAGTTGGAACTGGTGGGTAGGGGAGCAGGGCGTGGGGAGGGTAAATTAAGAAAATGTCTAATAAAATATCTAATAAAAAATTGGGAAAAAAAGTGAGACAAATGAACAAGCACCCAACCTTAAGGGGTTTGCTTTTTCTGTGGCTTCACCCTGTCGCCAACACCATGTATGCAACCCTTTGCTTCAATCAAGTTTTTGCAACCAAACCTGTCCATGAAGTTCTTCCCTGCTATCCTCAGATATGTTCCATTACCATGGCCTTACCTCCTATTGGACATCAAGGTGCACAGAAAATTTGTGGATGCTCAGGTCTATCCAGTAACACTTGTAAAACCGAGATGGAGACAGAAACACGAATCAGCATGGCCATTGCTTAGTTCTTGCTCTTACTGGAGAGCCTAGTACATAGCACATACTTAATGTATTGAAGATTTCATGAGGAATTATCCAAACATTTATGTGTTTGTGGAGTGGGGGACATGGGAAACAGAACTCTGCTGTTCTCTGTTTGAGATACTGAGAGATAACTCAGCTCTACCCCACGAACAATACGTTTTACTTAAAAATGGCACTTTCCGAGACCATGGGAGCTCTCTTAGTTTATAGTAAGATTCAAAATTCCTGAAGCCACTGCCTGTGCGGCAGCTAGGTCTTCTTTGACTGTTTCTTTCCACCTAGAGTCTGGCTTGCCTAGTTTTACATCTGCAGGAAAAGAGGAATGCCTATCACTTACTTTGGGAAATAAATAAAAAGACTCCATTATTTTTCCGGGTTCGTCAAAGCAAGCTTTTACATGAAACTCTTACAAGCTCCTTTGAGTGATGACAATTAGCCTCAGGCAAGATCTTGCTGCATGCTAGACATTCTTTTACTTCTTCATATTAGGAAGGTAGTAACTTGACCCCATTCTACATATGAAGAAACTGGGGTTGAGGAGACTTGGTTAAGTGCCTGGAGCTACTAGTTAAGCCAAAATTCCAACAGGAAGTTAGATTTCCCAGCCTACTTTCAGATCCAAAATCCTATTCCATGCAACAACGTTAGTCTGAAAGGGCAAGGTTACAAGATATGTGTTAGATGTTATGTTTTATGTTACATGTTATAATGAATCTCAGGCCCAATGAAGAGAAAGGGGTCACCCAAAGTCTCACATTGAAGTTAGCCATTGTCGGGGCCTCACAATCAATTTAAAAGTTTCCCAGTAGGAGTGGTGTCCATATGATAGAAACAGGATACAATGAGGACATTCATGTAACAGAGCTATATGTATATTATACTTTATATCCAGAGAGGGAAGTTAACCTGAATGAAGGCACACAGAAAACCAACACTTGAATCTCCCTCCTGGGGCCAATATAGATTAATTTTATTCTGTTACTGAGACATCTTTACTAGGAATCAAACCACTGGGCCACACTCACAGACTGTCTAAAGATCTCTGCAACTGTCAGAAAGATTGTGGTATATGTGGTGTGTGTGTTCTTGTGTGTTCATAAATGTAGTGCAAAGGACAGGAGGATTTGTTTTATACCTTGACTTTTTTGTGTGTTATTATTTGGTGGCTATTTTGGAAACATTTTTTGGAGATTAAGTCCAATTAGGAAACAGATGGCACTGAAATATTGTCAAACATATCAGATCAGCAGCAAATCACTGGCTTAATTATGTAAATAATTAAAATGTATATTTACACCTGATCATGCAAACAAGGGTGAAATGCCTGATTTCAGGGTTGGTTATAATCACTGATAAAGAGTCAAGTTGTAAAAGTAGGTCATGCCCAAGTCACTACTATAGTGCTTCATTCATATACTGTCTTAGAAAAACACATAGGAGACATAACTAAGAGCCAATGTCTGGTCTGGGGAGAGGGATCAGTCCATAATGTACTTGCTTTGCAAACATATGGGCCTCAGTTTAACCCCTAGTGCCCTCATTTAGAAAACAACCCAGGTGTGTTGCTATACACATGTGTGCCTACACATACACATTTTTACAAAGGTACATGGCCTCTGAGGATCTTCACCAAGTTATCCTGTGATCTCCACATGGGCATGCACTCCCACAAATACACATGTGACCTTAAACACACACACAANGCCCCAATACAGGGGAACGCCGGGGCCAAGGGGTGGGAGCGGGTGGGTAGGGGAGCAGGGCCGGGAGGGGGGAGGATACAGGGAACTTTCTGGATAACACTTGAAATGTAAATGAAGAAAATATCTAATAAAAGTTGAAAAAAAAAAGATATCATCCAATAATTTTTTTTCCAATTTTTATTAGATAATTTCTTCATTTACATTTCACATGTTATCCCGATAGTCCCCTAAACCCTCCCCCATCCCTGCCCTGCTCCCCTACCTACCCACTCCCACATATTGGCCCTGGCGTTCCCCTGTACTGGGGCATATAAAGTTTGCATGATATGGATATATATGACCTTATATTGCCCCCTCTTAAATCAGGTTTTCTCTAAGACCAACAAACTTTAAGAAAAGTGAAAATGATAGTTTCTGCGGTAAGTCATAGGAAATATTATGCCTTTGGCCTCCATCTCTTTGGTTGCTCACTTTGGGAGAATTTTATTACACACACACACACACATTTTTTTTAACACAATTAAACCCCAGCTTCATCCATCTAATATGTGAACCAATTGGGAATTAATAGGACTATAAAATCAACCTTTAAATGACTGTAACTCCAATGGACATGGTCCCTGAGCCAAAATCACCAACAGATTCAATCATTTCCAATATTCCTGATGCAGACACATGAAACTAAGTGCTGAAAACGTAGTATTGTGTAACTCACTGCATCTTCTGTAATATTCAAGTACAGCTACGGGGAAAATGGAGAAAACAAATAACAGAAATCATTGCTATCCTAACATATACATACTAAAACAAATTTCAACAGTCTGTTCTGACTTAGGAGCCTATTTTTAAGGAATACTAGTTACCTGTATTGATATAGTGCATATTGCTCTGAGCAATTGCTGTTATCAAAGTCATAGATAGCATTCTGTTCTCTATTATCTTCGAGCATGGATCATCTTTCTTTTTTAAGATAGGAGTCCATTTCCTTCCTTCTTCCCTAGTTTCCGCCCTTTCATCCTTTCTCTGATTCCCTTCTTCCTTTTTTCAATTCCTTGACACTGGCATCTAATAAGGCATCTCACTTGATCCATCAGAGAAAGCAAGTGACGGCAATAGAGAATACAAGAAACAGAAAAAAATATCAAAACTTCCTATGTAAACTTCATAAATACAGGAGACCTATCTCATCAACTTTATACTGTTCCTGAGCAGCAAATGACCAATGAAGGTCAAACTGAACTAGTTTAGATTACACATAAGTATANCTAATAAGGCATCTCACTTGATCCATCAGAGAAAGCAAGTGACGGCAATAGAGAATACAAGAAACAGAAAAAAATATCAAAACTTCCTATGTAAACTTCATAAATACAGGAGACCTATCTCATCAACTTTATACTGTTCCTGAGCAGCAAATGACCAATGAAGGTCAAACTGAACTAGTTTAGATTACACATAAGTATACTCTCATATCATCTGCAAATAGTGATGTTTTGACTTCTTCCTTTCCAATTTGTATCCCTTTGACCTCCTTTTGTTGTCTAACTGCTCTGGCTAGGACTTGGAGTACTATATTGTTTGTTTCTACTTTGTTGATTTCAGCCCTGAGTTTGGTTATTTTCTGCCATCTGCTCCTCTTGGGTGTATTTGCTTCCTTTTGTTCTAGAGTTTTTAGGTGTGCTGTTAAACTGCTAGTGTATGTGAGTTTTCCTTAGGACTGCTTTCATTGTGATCCATAAGTTTTTGTATGCTGTATCTGCATTTTCATTAAATTTTAAAACGTTTTTAATTTCATTATTTCTTCCTTGATGATACCTTTTAAAACTATTTGGTCCAAAACTTCTGTTAGTTTCACTGGGACTCTGTTTAGTTTGTGTTTTCCTGATCTGTCCATTGATGAGAGTGGAGTGTTAAAGTCCCCCACAATTAATGTTTGAGGAGGAATGTGTGCTTTTAGCTTTAAAAAAGTTTCTTTTATGAATATGGGTGCCCTTGCATTTGGAGCATAGATGTTCAGAATTGAGAGTTCCTCTTGGTAGATTTTTTCCTTTGATGAGTATGAAGTGTCCTTCCTTATCTTTTTTGATGACTTTTGGTTGAAAGTCAATCTTATCCAATATTAGAATGGCTACTTCCGATTGTTTCTTGGGGCCATTTGCTTGGACAATTGTTTTCCTCCCCTTTATTCTGAGGTAGTGTCTGTCTTTGTCACTGAGGTGCATTTCCTGTATGCAGCAAAATGCTGGGTCCTTTTTATATATCCAGTCTGCTAGTCTATAACCTTTTATTGGGGAATTGAGTCGGTTGATGTTAAGAGATATTAAGAAATAGTGATTGTTGCTTCCCATTATTATTGATGTTATTTTTGGTTGTTGGGTTGGTTATCTTCTTTTGGGTTTGTTGAAAGAAGATTACTTTCTAGCTTTTCCTAGGGAGTAGGCTCCCTCCTTGGGTTGACATTTCCCATCTATTATCTTTAGTAGGGCTGAATTTGTGGAAAGCTTTGTGTAAATTTGGTTTTGTCAAGGAATATCTTGGTTTCTTCCTCTATGGTAATTGAGAGATAGTGTCAGTATGAGCTCTGTCCAGGCTCTTCTAATTTTCATTGTCTCTGGGGAGAAGTCTAATGTAATTCTGATAGGTCTGCCTTTATACATTACTTGACCTTTTCCCCTTATTGCTTTTAATATCCTTCCTTTGTTTAGTACATTTGTTGTTTTGATTAATATGTGATGGGAGGAATGTATTTTCTGGTCCATCTATTTGGAGTTCTGTAGGCTTCTTGTATGTTCACAGGCATCTGTTTCTTTAGGTTAGGGAAGTATTCTTCTACAATTTTGTTGAAGATATTTATTGGCCCTCTAAGTTGGGAATCTTCACTCTTCTATACCTTATATCTTTAGGTTTGGTCTCCTCTTTGTGTCCCGTATTTCCTGGATGTTTTGGGTTAGGAGCTTTTGCATTTTGTATTTTCTTTGACTGTTGTGTCAATGTTTTCTATGGTATTTTCTGTACCTGAGATTCTCTCTTCTATCTCTTGTATTCTTTTGGTGATATTTGCATCTAGGACCTCTGGTCTCTTTCCTACGTTTTCTATCTCCAGTGTGGTCTCCCTTTGTGATTTCTTCATTGTTCCAATTTCTTCATTGTTTCTGGGTGATTTTGTTCAATATCTTCACAAGTTTGGTTGTATTTTCCTGTAATTTTTTAAGGGATTTTTGTGTTTCCTCTTTAAGGTCTTCTACCTGTTTACCTGTGTTCTCTTTTATTTCTTTAAGGGAGTTATTTATTTTATGTCCTTCTTAAATTCCTCTATCATCATCATGAGATGTAATTGTAAATAATAGTCTTACTTTTCTGGTGGGTTGTGGTAACCTGGTCTCACTGTATTGGGAGACATGGGTTCTGATGATGTCAAGTAGTCTTGGTTTATGTTGCTTATGTCCTTGTGCTTGCCTTTAACCACCTGGTTATCTCTGGGATTAACTGGTCTTGCTGTCTCTGATTTTGGCTTGTCCCTCCTGCAAGCTTGTGTGTCAATACTCCTGGAAACCAGTTCTTTCCTGGAGGAATTTGGTTATGGAGAGGTGTGGTACAGGGTCAGCTCTGGGGTGTAAACAGAGAGCAGAAGGATTCTGTCTACAGCTGATCTTGTTTCCTGCATCCTGATGGCTCTGTGAGTGTCCCTCTTGGGCCAGGAATTTGAAGAGAAATAGTGGTCTTACCTGTGCTCACAGGTGTGTTGGCACTCCTGGGAGACCAGCTCTGTCCTGAAGGTATTTGTGTATGTAGCTCTGTGGCACAGGATAAGCTCTGGGCACAGATGGAGACTGGAAGACTCCTGTCCTATCCCCTCTATTCTTGTTTCCTGAGAGTTCCCAGTGGGTTCATCTAAGCAGCAGTGGTGATCCTATCTGTACTCACAGGCCTGTCCACACTCAGGGGAGACTTGCTCCCTCTCAATGCTATTTGGGTTTGTAGCCCTGTGGCAGAGATGGAAACATGTGTCTTTTATATGTGTTTCAGGGCATGAACTGGTTATCATGTGTGCTCAGAAAACACCTTTACCTGCTGAGGCATCTGGACTCTGGACAAATTTTTTTTTAATTGTCATTTAAAATGTAGCCATACAAATCAAACATTTAATAACTTAAAACTATAAAGAGAATTATTTTAATACAGTTCTTTAATGTACATATAAATTTATCATTTATTAAAAATAAAAGGAAGTTTGTCCATTAACAAAATGTATGTATATTATTTTCATAGAAAGAAGAAAACTGTGGCTTAATATTTGTTGCTTTAGGATGTATATCATCTTAAATGCTTTCTATTTCAGTTGATCAATACTTTGATTTCACAATCCTGAGGATCTTATTTTGTATAAATACATGAAACAAAATGGCTGAAGTAGGTTTAGAATGATTTAAAAAAACAGGTAGAAATTCTGTCCTAATACCAAGAAAATGTTTTTCTAATAATTCTCATGAAATCTAGATCAGTACATTAAACAGAAAAATTTTAAATCAGACATTCTAACACAATATAATCCAAAAATATACTAATTTCCCACTTCCATGTTGAGGAATGATGATGGAAAAATATTTTTATAAGAGCAGAAAACTTTATCTGCACACTAAAAACATGGCAATGTATAATGTAGGACATATATTAGAGTCTGGTCTCAGGTGGTTATCTTAGGTAGGGTTGCCTAACACTACATGACATGATGACATGTATAGCACACATGCATATTCTAAATCAAGGCCACCATGTATTCACATGTCACAACAGGCTTGAATGGTACCAGAACACCTTAGGCTAATTAAGTATCTTATTTTGAATTAGTTCTTTGTCACTATATATTCAGAAGCACTTTAGTGCTCTCAAATTTTGGGTTATCAAATACACTCAGTTATATGGACTTAATCACTATGAGGGAGGAGAGGGGAGAGGAGGAGGAAGAGAATGAGCAGGAGAGAACAGAGGACTTGAGACCAAAAGGAATGGTCCTCTGGGCTGAAATCTTTCTTTCTGGATCTTCTCCTTTGGAAGTATTTTCTCTTACCCTCAAGGGAAATTGACTTGTCACAGGAAGCCAAAGTCCTTGAGAAAGTAGTGGAGCTGACAAATGGTAACTATACATGTCCCTATGTGAGATGGTAGATAGAGTTTAGAGTTTTCATATCTACTGCCAAGCCTGAAAACCCATCTCGTTTCTGAAATGGGTAAGAGCAATGTTAAGACCCAATGAAACCCTGCCCTTCCTTCTGGTTTATACCACTTGAACCTATGGTCAAGATTCAACCAACCAGGTAATCATTTTTAGACTTTATGAATTTCAAAGTGCTACAGAGGATACTAAAGGTTTATAACTAAGATAACTTTAAGACCAATGAGAACTTACTAATCATCAGAGAAATTAAAAAAAGAAAAAGAAACTGCAAGAGAAGAATGAGTCCAGTTTTGGAGAATGTACTCCCCATATAGGAAATGTCTGCAGAGGCATAAAATTCCTACTTCTGTGGTTTAAATACCTGTGAGATATTTTTTTTCTAATATATTCTAACCTGCTCTCCACCTGGAATTATTTCTCATGTTTATTATGAGGTAAAGGTCAAAGTTTTGAAAATTGCTTTTTTTATTTTTTATGGAGCACTATAAGGGGGTGGGGGGCTTGTCTTTGTGTCTGTGTGTGATTACAAGGATAGAGGGGTCAACATATCCATCTTCTGGTAAGACTATTAGAGACACACATTCTCAGGCCCAGATGCAGACCCTTCAATTGTGGAATCTTTAGCTTTGGTTCTTTGTAGACTCTATCTTTCTCCATCATCAATGTGTCACCAGGTTTAAGAATCATGAGCTTAATAGGTTAAAATTCAGACCTCAAATTGAGATTGACAGACCTGAGATCTTTAAACAGAAGTCTCTTCTGGGGGCTGCTTTGGGACTGCTATATGATGGTGGTAAGAGCAGGAGACAGGATCCAGAGAAAGGAATGGTAACTAGAAGAAAAATAGTACCTAGGACTCACCTCCCAGTTTTAACCAAATCACCCTACTATTATGCTGTTTACTTACTATGTCCTTTATGGAAGAAGGCTAACCTAACATTAAAAGGCTTGAGAGCAACTAATCTTCATGACCTTTAATTTATTTAATCAATACATAGTAACTGAGGTACCTGGTACATGTCATTCTGTGTGCAAAGTCAAAGCTGAGTCGGACATTTGCCTCTTCCCTGACACCCCACAGCTGGGAGAATAAATGAGTCATTCATACTCACTGAATACTTGCATCAACAGAAAAACACGGTTTACCATATCATGATAAGAGTGTAAGAATTCTCTAGTTGTAAGGAGGACGAGGGAGGGACAATGAAAGTAACAAAACATGCAAAAGCATAAAGGAAGAAAAGTAGAGGGATGAAGCATTTGAATGTAGTTCAGGTTTAGCAACTCTGAAGCTATGAGACCACCGGCTGGTTGAATCTCTGAACAAGCTCTACCTCATCTGTAGGCTTCAGTACTCCCTCAGACCAAAGACAAGGTTGTGCTAATAAAAGACCCACAAAAGTAAAATAATCTTCAGGTTTAGAAAATACTTTTTTAATCACTAGAAAGAAAATTTCACCACCTTGGGGACCTTTTGTCAATGTCTAGGGGCATTTTTGTTTGTAACAGCTTCAGAACCAGTGATAATTCTATTATGGGGAGCAGGTAAAGGTGCTGCTAAGTATCCTACTGTCGACGGGACACCCAGAACTTTGCAATGAAGAATTATTCACACAAGTTAACAGTAGGATGCAGGAAAAATCCTGCCCTGAAGCTACAGAAATATAAACCAAGCATTTGCCACGGCTTTCAAGATTGCTAATACACTGTCTCTTGTGAGGTATGGTTAGAGAACAACTTGTCGGGGAAGAGAGTAGAAGTTTTAAAAGCAAGACTGCTTTATACCCATGGTGATGTCTTAAGTCAAACTGCGGCAAGACTTTGGAGATCACATACAGAAGCTAAGATGATAACCTAAGCCCCTCACTGGCTATGATATGTCCAAAGAATCAACCTAGTCAATAAGAAAAGCCTCGCTTCCTTGCATCACATGGTTTGACAAGTTCTAATTCCTATCCATTCCTTTATCTCCCTTCCTCAGACAACTATCACAGTACTTCCTTTGATGTTCTCTTAACTCTTTGGTGGTATTTCATCTCCATTTATCCCTGGTAGCCAGGCACACAAACAAGTATACATAATATTCCCACCTCTAAGAGAACTGTCAGACTGAGCCAAAAGATAATCTGTCTACCATACAGCCTCAGTACAGCAAAGAGAAAGGTGGCCATGACTCGTGGGGTTGATCTTTAGGTCATGTCTCAGCCACCTCTATGAGCATAGTGATCTTGACAGACTCGTGTCTGCTTCTGAGTTTCAATGTCCTCATCTGTAAAGGAAGTTCACACAGTTCCCTTTTCAAAGGGCTTTGGAGATAATGCATATGAAATTCCCAGCACAACATAGGAACATGATGATGGGGCAGTGACTACCTCATGGAAAATCAATCCCCTTCTAAATTTTAGCATGAATCCCACCGCTGACTATCATTCAAGTGACATCTCATACCTCTCATCCCCCTAAGCTGTCTCTGTGGAGAAGTTCATCTGCAAATGAACTCCATGGGGGAAGAAAATCTTTTTTGTCCTCTGCCTATTGAATTCACTGCTATCTTGGAAATAAGCAATCATTGGAATCTTGAAGTGTAAAACTCTCTTGGGATTATTTCTCTGAGGCTATCTCCCATTAAAGAAGGGCCTCTTGCTCAGTGATGTTGCTCAGTCCTTTCCATGTCTTCCCACCTGTTGGACACAGTGAGTCCAGCCCAGATTAAAGTGATTGAGGAGCTGGATGTATGCCAAATCCATCCCATAGCTCATCTACTTTCCCACAAATGAATTCGGAAGCCAGGATTGATCTCCTCAGTCTATCAGATTCCACCATCTCTCCTGGGGATGATTGGCACATGTCTTTACCCCTGGTTAAACTGTCTGCTTCACAGCCCTTCTCTCCTGCCAATCCCTAATCTATTCTACCAAGCTTTAAAACGTGTCACCAACAGCTACCACTTTAATAGGTCTCATACTTAAAACACTTGCATCTGGCTCCAGATGAAACTTTGCAAAGAAAAAAATGATCCAACCTATTATTCCCAAATTCCACATTTATTCAGTGTTTTAAAAATCAATGTATTAAGCCTTAACCATAAAAGTGCCAGGCCCCATGCTAGACATTAAGGATATAGGAATGAACAGGCAGGCAAGCCTCTGACTTGAGGATACTTGATACTGCTGTGAGGAGGAAGAGTTCAAAACAGAACCTACAGGAGACCTGCAGCCTGGGGACAGATAGGGCTTCACAAGCAAATTAGACTCACTAAAGTGATGCCCAGAGGATGAGTGGTGATTAAGCAGGTGTGTTAGCTAGCTTTGCATTGCCGTGACATAGTGCCTGACCAAAAAGCTTAAAGTGAGGAAAATTTTATTTAAACTAATGGTTCAGAGTTTCCAGTTCATCCTCCTCGTCTGCCTGTTCCTTTGCTTGAAGATGAGACAGGGCATTGTGGTTGAATGAGCATGCAACTGGGGGTATGAAAATATGGAGGTATAGATTAGGAGAAAGGAAGAGCCACGAGAAACAGTGTGTTTTGAAAGTCATAGGCTAAATGTTGGTAATGTAGAGAGAACATAGGGAGATGCAAGCAGAAGTGTCCAGGGTCATTGAGAAAGAAGAATGCTTAGGGGATCAAGAGAAGTTCAAAGGGTCACATTGTTCTTAGGTATGAGAAAGCAAAATGCAGACAGCACGGTGACTAAATGTAGAATTCAAGCTGTGTGTGTGTGTGTGTGTGTGTGTGTGTGTGTGTGTGTGTGTGCATGTGTATGTATATTTGGGTTTGTAAATGCATCATGCATGCAAATGTTTGCTAGCACATGTGAGCACATGCATATGGAGGCCAAAGGTCAAACTTTTGAGCTGTTACTCAGGGGCCAATCAGCTTGTTTTTTGAGACAGTATCTCACTGATACCTGGATTTCACAGATTAGGATAAAATGACTACCTAACAAAGCCTAAGGATCTGTCTGCTTTCACAGTTCTGAGATGACAAATGGACCACACACCTGGCTTTTTAATATGGATATTTAGGCTTGGACTCTGGTCCTTGGGCTTACATAGCAAACAGTTTATAGACTGAGCCATCTTTCTGAACCCTGGGATCCAAGATTTATGTGTATCCTAGTGCCAATCAATCCTCAAACCTTAGGAATGGATTATTATTATTTCTGATATGGCTAACCAAATTCCAGGACACTAAATGACCCAAGTTAGAAGGATCCAAACTGTGGATCCAGAGACTATAGCCTGCAGGGCCCAAATGAGGCCAACTAAGGAGAGCTTTTAGTTGTTGAATGGTTGGAAAAATCAAGAGAATAATATTTTGTGACACATGAAATTTAAATTTCAGAGTCCATAACAATAGTTTCCCATAGCCATGCTGTGATTAGAAATTTCTTATTGCTGCTTTCCAGCTCTGAGATGAGATCTGAAAGCTTTCATGATACTATTTGGACCACTACACCATGTGGAAGAAACTATACAGATGCTGTTCATGGAGAGTGTCTGCTCTTGAACCCAGTCTTCTGAGTACAAGGCGTTGCTCTTCATTTATTTCCACTCTGTCATAGGGTCAAGTTCAAATATAGAACACAATTTGCAAGTTCAAGTTTGAATTTAATGTGACTGAAATCTAATAGTGTTGCTTACTTATTATTGAATCATTTTAGTGAGGAGTGAGTTTGCTTTGGGCTGAGAGGGAGCTTGATGTCTGTGTTTCCCTTCACTGTGAGTATATATCTTGCAGGGCCACAGTGACAAAGAATTTGATGGAGGGAGGGAGTATCAGGGGTCCTAGGCTCTATCAACCAGTGGGAGGTGAAGCAAAAGGTGCAGCCCTGGAGAGTGAAGGTACTTGTAGGTAGGATATGTGAATGGAGGCTGAGATTCATCGTAAGACACTGTCTGAGGAGAGCTAACATGCTGTGAGAGATGAGGAACAACTGTGGTCAGCCTGGCCTGGGAGGCCTGCTGCCAATTCAATTTTCACAGCAGCCCACCTCCATCTGGAATGAAAACTCTTTTCTTAATGCTCTTATTAAATCCTAATCTTAATCGTATTCATCATTATTAAGGCTTGAAATTGTCTGGAATATTTAAATAGGGCCAAGCTGATAGTCAGAGAGACAGATTTAAAGGGACAGCGAGAAAACTCTTCTTGGACCCCACCAAATAATCACTGGAGATTCAGTTCCTGATAGAAACCAAGGTTTCTGAAGTGAGCAGTTCGAAACAGCGTACACAGGGGAGGGGGTTGCCAATTACACTTTGCCTGGATAATATTAGTCTTTCTTTCAAAGTCTCCTGAAAAACTTATCAGGGAAGGGGAGAGGCATAAAGGCAAGATGAATTAAGGGTTTAAATCTACCCAAGGACTTGGAGGGATATTGAAAGCGAATAACTATGGGCCTCGCTCCTTTCAACTCCAAAACAATGTCCATTAAATAACTCCAATGCCTCAGTCCCTGTCGCCAAGAATCTCATCTCTGGCTGTCCCCAGAAGGTCACTTGTGCTGGCCCAGCTCTTATCTCCTTATACAGGGCAGGCCATCACCACAGCTTTTAGAACTATATGCTGAGGAAGAAACAAAGGTCTTTTCTTTCTTTCTTTTTTCTTTGCTAAATGAAAAATTTAACTCGAGATGATAGGTTTCCCTTTTTGTTCCCTCATGCATCTGACAGGCAGCGGGTGAGTGTGACTCCATCAGTGATTGACATTTTGGCCCAAACATATACCATCCACTTCATATACTTTGTCTCACTTAATTCTGGCAAGAGTGCTGTGGGGTAGTTCTCACAGACTCTGCTCCTAGCATGAGATGAGACATCTCATGCCAGGAGAAAATATATTAACCATGGTCACCCCACTGGATTTGAACTCTGAGCATATTACCATTTTCTCTTCTTTCATATTCCACTGGCTTACCAGACTCCCACTGTCCCTCAGAGAAAGGATAGTATATGAGAAAACCATAGATAAACTGCAGGCAAGAGATCATTGAGGGAAAGGAATTTTTTATAATATCCATATTATCAAGTTTGAACCTTGAATACTAAAACAATCTATTTAACCTTTACTCTGGATAATGCATACATTAGATGGGGGAACCTATATACTATCATAAAAATGTGGGAATTTGAAGCCCGCTGACATAAAATCAAATAGCCCAGCTATAAAAGGCATCGCTTTTATGTGATTATCTTGCCAATATCTTCGTGTTGCTAAACTAAATCAAACTACAATTTTCCCCACATGCCCTGAATTTAATGGGAGCCATTAATGGGCCTGATTCCTTATAGATCTCCCTGTAATAGGAACATTGCCTCTTATGCCCTGGCTGATTAAAATGAAGCCACTATGCTGTCATCTGTTAGGTTTTCTTGAGTATGTTGAAGAGTGGCCCTGCTTGAAATGCCAAAGTTGTTGACACTCAAACTGGCATTCACAACCTTCCTAAAATACCCAATATCAATATATCTTTCTGGAATATTCTTCTACTGTTTCTATATATCATCTCTGTGTGGAATCCAGTAGTATCAGAAGGGAAAAGTTGTTTTTTTTTTTTTTTTTTTTTTTTTTTTTTTGAGTATCTATTCCAGGAATAACAAAAAAACTTGGAATCATATCTTAACTCTAGCACTTTAAAGTACTAAGTCAGAAGGTTCTAAAGCTAACTAAGGTGTCCTCCATGCTGTGAGTTGGTTGAATATAATCTTACACTCCTCAATGCTTCTTACATGTTTTAACCTATTCTGAGACTCAGAGATCACCTAGACATTTGCCAGGTTACAAAATGTATAAACGACACCTCTGAAGCATGAAACCTGGTTAAATAGAAAATAGCATATTACCAAGAACAAAGAAATGATGATTTCCAAGAGGCAAAAGGCAGCTCCAACCACATCAGTGAAGATCTAAAGTCCCACATTTCAACAAAGACCTCTAACCAAAACCCTTAGTCAATCTTAGGAAGTTTTTATTTCTTCATTCTACTTTTCCAACATTTTCTCTTTTTCTGCACCGGAGAAAAACATTCTGTTACTGATGGCCAATCCTCCTGCAAAATGATAATGAATGTTGTGTTTTTTTGATAGTATAAATTTTCCCCAGGAAGGACCCCCTACACTTCCTTCCAGCTATCAAACACTGGCAACCCTTGATCGTTGAGTCAATTCCCAAAAAAACAATTACAGTGAAGAGAGACAGAACAGAAAGGCAACATAGCAACTGCTAAACATTTCACTCCCCCTCCCCATCTTACTTCTGGTGTCTTCAAATCCTCCTTACTTCCTCATTACCTTCATAACAATACCCCTTGCCACACACAAAGATAGGAGGGGAGAAGGAGAAGAAGAGACACACAGAGAGAGACAGATAGAGAGAGAGAGACAGAAAGAGAGACACAGAGAGATTCTTGGCATGGCCCTAAGTTTCTGCCTCAGGCTGCTCATTCACCTAAACTTTCCAAATTTATATTTTCTCCATCATCCATCAGCCTTGACTTAGAAGGACAAATAACACTATCCAGGCATTTTTAATAGGTTATTAAACTGTTCTTACAGATTATTAACAATGGGCTTTTCTCCAATTTTTGTCAGCAAATAGTTCAGAAAGTCTTGTTGTATAGCCAGAGATTTCTACCCTGGTACGATATTGTATGATATTACTCTTAGTCTGTTATCAGTTACTTGTCAATATGTACCTGCCTCTCTGACTTGAGTTATAATCACAGTTCCTTATGTGTCCCGTCCATCTACTGACCCTGCTTAATCTTCAAAGCCTGGACTCCTGATCTCCATCTTTGAGACACTGTCTCCAGCCCTCCTGACTCAATGAATCCCAGGGCAATCTATATGAGTCACTATTCACCCAAGACAGTAGAAGTGGGGGTCCAAACTCTGAGGACAGATACTCGGGGTGCATACTGTCACTCTGCACTTATGCAGCTGTCAAATTTTCAGAAAACTACTTATCATCTCTCTACTTTCAATTACTCAGGCAAAACCAGAAAGAAAGGTGCACAAAAATCACAGAATTCTTGTGAAGACAAAAAGAATTAATGCACCCAGAGTTTCATAATGTACCACAGGACACAGGTCGAATGCTGAGCAAGTATTTGCAATTGACTGGCTCTTGCAAGTCTGTCCCATAATAACGGCATATCTAACTTAGCTGCTATATGGAACTACAAATTGATTGAGGTCTGGGATTTGATCTTAGTCATCTTTAAATTCCTTGGCTATCTAATGCAGTGCTGGATACCTAGGTGCTAATGAATATTTAATGAATGACTAAAGAAATGAATAAATCTCTTTGAAACCTTCCCGAAGTCAGAAATGAGAGTCATTTTCCACCATTCTCTGCTGCCTGTGGCATGTCCTATTTCAAGAGGACTTGTGTGAAGTGTTCCTTGGCTGTCACTCCAAGTCAGAAGTGACAGTATATCTCCATGACATCCAACCTCATGTTTCCCCTCCCCTACTTTAATAAGCTCTCACTAACCCAAAAGTTTAAGTTCCATATCGCTTGATGTTATCTTTGAGTGGCAAACAGCATTAAGCTTCCTCCCCCGCCACCTTCCCTCTTGAGTTCCTAATGAAGCAGAAGCCAGCACGACTGTTTTATGTACCTATTTGTCTGAAGTAATGGTGTCAGCGGAGACAGGTTCACCCCTCCAAAGAGTGTTTGCCTGGGAATTGGTGCAGAATGACATGACAGGAGCAAGGTTCTCAGTGTTATTGGGTAGGGAGCACCTTACAATGATGACTCTGCACCACTATCATCTGTAAACAGATGTATGTTTCCTTTACTGTACTTGAAGCTGACTAGTGACAGTTTCAATCATATATTAACCATCTATTCACTATGTATCTATAACATCTTAACTGTGGAACTTTGGGGACATTGTGTCATTCTCTACGGAATGATTGCTAACTTGGGATTGTTGATGATTTGTATTATGAATTTGACAGGATCTAGAATCACTTCGAAGACATGTCTCTGAGGGAATGTCTAGATTAAGTTAATTGGTGAGGGAAGTGTTACTTTAAATGTATGTTTCATGGTCTGTGGTCTCAAAATAAAGCATGCTGAACACCAGTCTCTCTCTCTCTCTCTCTCTCTCTCTCTCTCTCTCTCTCTCTCTCCCCTCTCCTTCCCTCTCAATATTTCCCTACCTCCATCCCCATCCCCATCACTATGCCTGCTTTCTGACTGAAGATAAGACTGTGATCAGCTGCCTCACAACCCTGCAGCCCTGATTCTTCACCTTGATGAACTGACTGCCTCATGGAACTATAAGGCAAAATGAAACTTTCCTCCATTAAGTAGCTTTGTGTCAAGGTATGTAGTTACAACTTAACAAGTAACTAATACAGAAGCCAGACTTTCAGACATAGTAGCTCTCCAAGAATCATTGATAAGATGAATGACATGTATGCCCCTACCTTTAAGAATCTTGGACTGAAGTAGGGGAATTAGGCTTTCAAGCACATAAGATTTCAATATTTCAATATGTGTGTTCTTCGGGCAGGAGTACATTTAGGTTGTCAGAGATTTTAAAGGCATGTTAAATGTCCATATGTCAAGGAAGAGTTCTGGAAAGTAATAAGGTCTGATTTTAGTTTGGAAAGATATGCAAAAATATATTAAGGAGGATAGAACAGAAGATTTAGAAATAGGCACTGTACAATTCCAGGAGGGGAAAAAAAAAAAAGCAAATGTACAAAGACATCCACACATGAGAGAGCATGGCCTTTTAGGATACAGCAAGCCACTAATGCATGATTAGAGCATTAACTTTGAAAGTCTATGCAGCAGGGAGGCAGGTGTCAGGTAATGAGGGACCTGAATATTGTGGTCAGAAACTAAGATTTCACAATGGCTAATGGGAGA
The DNA here is from genome assembly GCA_902729485.2 of Mus minutoides. NCBI lineage: Eukaryota > Metazoa > Chordata > Mammalia > Rodentia > Muridae > Mus > Mus minutoides. The sequence continues at coordinate 129,108 of LR750932.1, read as the reverse complement.
TTGTGAGGAGGAGGGAATTAGAGAGCTAGATAATCACACTCAGATGCGATGATGAGGATCCTTTGTGTTACTGTGTGCATTTTTCTCACGCTATGTCTGATTGCTCCACTTTTCTCTGCCTTAGCTGAGGACTAGACTGGATGGGGCCCACTTTAGCTGCACAACCCAAAATGAAATCAACTCTGCTAAGCAAGTAGCTAGAGCACTATTGTGTATCTGATATGGAAGTCTGACATGAATCCCCCTAGCAGACTGGCAAATACATTAGCCAGCCGTTTTACATACACAACTGTGGGCAGCAGTGGCTCAGATAATTCTCCTGAGACTTTGGCAGGAGCTGACCCAAGACTACCAACACTTGCACCAAGTTCAAGGTACCCAGCGCCTTCTTCTTGTACTGTGGGAGGGGAAAGGCGGGGCTGGACTATGATTTAGGGATAGATTGATTGCCTAGAATGCGCACAGTGAGAGGCTGAGGAATGGCTAAGGGGTAGAGCTCTGGGAGACACAAGAATGTAATGAGAAAGTCGGCTTCCTTGGATTTCTTGTCATAGCCATCCCTCAATTATATTCATTACATGGTTACTTTTCCTTCCCTAAATAAGTCCCAAAGAAGTACCAGACCTGGTCTACATATTGACTGCTATGGTCTCAGCTATTTGTCATCTGTCAATTGTGAATTAATATTTGTATAATGTGGTAAGATATAATAGTGGTCCATGAAGTTCCTTGGGGCCTGTAAGTAAGTTACCCTACATAGTACAGAAAGGTCAGATATGGTTAAGTCTTGGGGTGGGGCCATTGCTCCAGATTATAAAGTAAAGCCCATGTCATCACCACACTCTTATAAGAAGCAGGTAGAAGGGTGGTAGAGTTAAAGAGGGAGACAAAGAAATGGGAATATGTAGCTGGTCCTGTTAGAAAGTGCCTTGCAAACATGAGGGTTTGAGTTCTATCTGCAGAACCCATGACCTTTTTAAAAGCCAGGTATAGTGGTGCACACTTGTAATTCCACAAGTACTGAGAAGACAGAGCCAAATGCATCCCTGAGACTACTAAGGCAGACAGCCGACACTAATTGGTGATTATCAGGCAGGAAGAAACCTGTCTCAACAAAAATGGGGTTGGGGAATAGGTGAATGGAACCTAAAGAAGCATAACCAATGTAATGTTGTGCTCTGACATGCCCTCCACCCATACACACATGCACCTGCACACATACAGGCACACACACTTATACGAAAAACAAATATCTACTCCCCTTGAGCATCAGAATAAGCACAGTTCTACCTACATCTTAGTTTTAGCCATCATACCTAGATAGACAAAGTAGTAGATTCCTTAAGGTCATATAAAAAGCAAGCAATAGAAGACATGTCCCATGACCTCGGGAATCTAACAATACAATTTGAGATGACCAATTCTATCAACAAAGAAGGAACAATACTGGCAAATTCTCTGAGCACTCAACAGTCTCCCTGAGAATACTGCATCCATTATTACAATCATGACAGCAACTTTAAAAGATAAGGCTTCTTATTTTGCCCATGAATTTCTTTCTGACAATGAAATGGAGATTCTGTGTGATAAAGAAATGATGGGGAGTTTGATTCCACATCCAGTTGTCTTTTATTTATAAGAGGAGACATTCAGCTGAATGCAAATTCTCACAGTGAGTTGAAGAGCAAGTGGCAGCCAAAGATTCTATGTAGGTGGCACCCAGATGACCAGATCTTTCTAGAGAAGTGGTAACTCTAAGAATGCAATTTAACAAAGGAAAAAAAAATTAACTAAACCTCAAAAGAAGGCTTACGTTGGCTGAAAGGAGTCACAGACTCCAGAATCTTTGCCATGATGAATCATTAAAACAGTGACACGGGGGGATTGAAAACATAGTTGTGATGTTTCTTGTGAGAAATTAATGGTGTAATTCTGCTGGGGATGAATATTGGTGATTCTGACTTATGTGTACGGCACAGAGTTTCCCTAATCAGCTTTTTCTCATCGTGCTCCTCGTAACTGAGGGCTGAAAATAGTCCACTCCAAAATCTTTTGATTGCAAAGTGTTTTAAGAGGAAAGACGTGGGTGAGAGACTAATAAAAGCCAGGAAGAGCTTGCATTTGTATTTTCCCCACGAAGACTTTACAAGCCCAAACTTCCCCACAATGCTGTGGATCCATAGGCCTCCTATACTCTTCATTCAACTCATCTCAGAACATCTCTTGATCTAGTGGGTCCTGCCACTGTGGATGCCTGCTACAAATGTCTGATTAATCCTCATGTAACATTGGTAAATAAGTTTAGACTGGAAAAACTCTGAATACCAGCTAAAAATTAAAAGTAAAGAATCAAAGCATATAGTTCAGCAGATAAAAGCTCAGAGTGCTATTCCAGAGGACTGGAATTGGATCCACAGAATCCACCTCAGGAGACTCAGAAACTCATGAAACTTCAGCTCTAGGGAATCTAGTGTCCTCTTCCTAACTCTATAAGCATGATACTGGCAAGCACACATATAAATAATTAGAAATGAAAATATTTTTATAGTGATGAATGAGCTGATATTTCTTAGGTACTTACTAGGTATATTTCCATAGACTCAAGTAATGTTACCTCCACAAAAAGCCTATATATTAACTTGTATCTTTAGTACCTAATTTATGCTTATGTCTCCTATCTATACAGCCAGATGACTTATGTGTAAGTGAGCACTGTATTTGAAACATATGCATTTAATGAAAGAATGTTTTTTTCTTCTCAATACACCACTAGGATTACTGATTTTTTTAAGAACGGGCATGGAAATCCATGGGAAATACTTTATTTGCTCAACATCTTAGAGTTGAATAAGTTAAAGTATGGTAAACACTGTTACAATGTCCCTTATAAAGAAATTGTAATGTTCACAGGAAAGAACAATATTAACCTGCAGACCACAGGACCTTGCACATGCCATTTGCTAGGAGCACAGACATCCTCTCAATCATCCTTCCTATCATCTTGTATATTTTGGTTATATGCTTTTTCCACTTTTGAGCCCTGGGTCCTTATTTCATGCCACTTATAGTTAACAATTAAATTGTCTGGATACTATCTTTAATTCTCATCATAATAAAACTCTCTGAAGACACAAGTTTTTTTCAATTCTGATGAGTTTGTAAGTTCAAGAGTGGCCACTGTAGATACTTGATAACTGTGTGTGTGTGTGTGTGTGTGTGTGTGTGTGTGTGTGTGTGTGTGTAAAGCATGGCAATGGTACTATGCTTCTTTGGAAACCACTGAGAAATAAGCTCGAGTCCTTACCCAGCACTAAACTTCCAGAAAATATACCAATGTAGGACAATAATGGCAGTATGGATAATCACCACAGTTATCTCCCTACCTTAAGAAAGTTAGACCAAGGAAAGTTGCCCTGGACTATCCCACCCCATTCCATAAAATACTCTAACCATCTGCCACCTCTCTCCCTCTGCTCCCTGCTCCTGGCTTAGAGAGAAAACTAGAGCCAAGTTTCACTACCGTTTTTCTGCCCTCAGGGCTCCAACAGTATGTGTGGTAACAAATCACATTCTATCTTACCTACAAAGTCACTGCTCCTATTTTTAAAAGGCACAGCTTCAAAGACAAAAATAGCTTAAGAATATGAAAACTGAGACAGACCCATCCATATGTATGCAAAGAATTTCTGATTCAACACACTAGTTTTGCACAAACTCCAAAGCCTATTTGGAGGAACAACTATAGGATCTCAAAAATATCAATCTGTGTGGTCCAAAGCACCAGGAGTCATCATTACCACCATTCTTTCAAAGCAAGTAACTCGAATCTCCAAGATAAAAGAATGGTATGGTGAGTAATCAATCCCTTTTGTGCTGAATGCAAATCCAGATTACACATTCTAATCAAAGTTCAGCAGCCTTACTCTAGAAATCCTATAGGACACATGTGACTAACAGGAATTGGAGAAATGGACAGTTAGGGAACCAGATGGAGGAGTGGCTAAGAGTACTTTTGAAAATGTGATTCAGCAGATTCTCATTTACAGATGAGTTGCACCTCATAAAACAGAGATTGATGAAGAATAATAACAGCAGTGGTGACTAACATTTATGACATGTGTAATGTTTCACTCTTAAATCTGGAGATGTGTCAACACTATTTTATCTGAAATAAATCTTTGAATGCAGGATCAGCCCCAGATACAGAGTAAGAGAGAGGAGGCAGGGAAGAGAGAGAGAGAGAGAGAGAGAGAGAGAGAGAGAGAGGGAGAGAGACAGAGAGAGACAGAGAGACAGACAGAGACATACAGACAGAGACACACAAGAGAGACACATACAGAGAGAAACACAGAGGCCAAGGTCATAAAACAAACAAACAACAACAACAACAACAAAAAGTGGAGCCAGAAGATGGTCTGGGTTTCTATTCTGTAAGCTGATGCCTCGCTAGCATTCCATGTAATGCTGAAATCTCCTATTGACAGCATGTTTATTACTTGTGTGTGGATTCATGAGAAACATTATTATTCCTACTCAGAATGTTGGGAAACAGAGTCATTGAGTGCTTATCTAAATCTCCTGTATCAGCTATATAGAATAGGATGTCAAGATTGGACTATTATATTATAGGAACCCACTTCTGGTCATTGGTGCTGTTCATTTCTTCTTTTACATCAAACCTACTTACATGGTTTCCCCCTTCTCATTTCACTGTGATTCCTAATTTTGTTTTTCTATTCTATTCTATTCTATTCTATTCTATTCTATTCTATTCTATTCTATTCTATTCTTCTTTATACTTTTTATCTCTTGCAGTTTTCATTAATCTTATTTCCCCAGATAAATATTTATCCTTCATTTGTCTCATAATGAACATATTCTTCCTGAAGACCAGATCTAGTTTTGATTAACCTCTATAGACTACAGAAGTGCAAGCAAAAGCATACAATGTGAACTGAGTTGACATAATGCTGCATTAATTTATCTATAATTATGAAATAAAAGGTTTTTCGTAATATAAAAAAAAAAACTGAGCTAATGGGCAATTGTTTTTAAGAAGACAAGGATTAGTGCAGACCCCACTGATACACTTAAATGTTGGTGTGTATTCTTTTCTTTCATGGCTATATCCAGTAGAAGAATTCAGAGGATGGAGATAACACACACATTCTTCAGGCTTCTGAAAATCAAGGGACAGGGTAATTTTCTTAATAGAAAAAGCAACAAACACAAATATCAGTCAGGAATTTTGACAATAAGAATTTTAAATTAAGAAATTAAATGTAGGAAAGAAATTAAATGGTGTAGGAATTTCTACCCATAGATTGCAGAGCTATAAAACAACATCTCTGACTTGCACTCTTCTGCAAACAATTCTGCATGGAAATGTATTTTTGGCACAAATGGCTGTGTCCTAAGATTCTTGATTATAATTATAATAATGGGCTTCTGAAAGCCTGCAAGTGGTTCTGGGAATGATAATAAGGGCTGAGAAAAGACATGTTGTTTATATGGCAAGTGTTTGTGGAATATTCAATGAGCGTGGGAAGAAAAGCTCATGTTATACGTTCCATAAAATCCAAAATATACAATTACACCCAAGTGGGCTATCCCTTCATCCCTGTCCTGTAGCCCATACCCAGTGGGATGCATTGTCCCTCAAGTAAGAGATTTTGAATGGTGCGGAAACAGAAGTTCCTTCCTGTTTTTGTTGGGAAGTCTTATTCTCATCCTGTAACAACCCTAGCTTTCTCTTCAGATATGCATCTGAGTGACAAGTCTATAGGAGGTCAGATTATGTCCACATGCCTTCTCTCACATCTAGTTAATCTCTGGCAAGTTACTCCTAGCCTCAAGCCACTTTCTTCATGCCATTGCATAGAACTGATGCTCAATTTTTTGTGTTACTCCACAGCCCTGAAATTAATCCTTTAAATGGCAACCAGATATTCCCCTCTTCATTCATAACTGTCCTGGGATCATAGAACCTGGTAATCCATCTAATGTGTTGTTTTGTTCTGATTGTGAGATAAAGCATACAAAATATAAAATTCAATATTTCAGCCATTTGGAATTCAGCATACTCTTCCTACTACCACCACTACCTACTACCTGAAATTTCTTCAAAGGAATCTTGAACCTAGAAAGTAGACATTCCGAGTTCCCTCTCACTGCAGACTGAATGTTCACTATTTGAATATTTTTTAAACAGCGGCAATGTTTCCTCCTGCCTTCCAAATAATAGGTCCTGATTAATGTTTATGAAATTCAATAATTTCCCACTTAATTAATTAATATGGAGATATTAAATTCTAGAATGATCATTATAAAAATTATTTTTACAGACTAAATATGAGCACCACAATAATAATGACTGTCATCTTTTCAGCATGTAATTGTGTCTAAATCATGCTGCTGACAAATGTGTTGCTCTACTTGATTCTCCAGAGACACAAAGGGGGAGGTGTTATTATTCTTGATTGAAAGGTGAAGCACAGAGGAACATAGCTCTTAAGATGGGACTCTAAATTTGTCTAGTTCCCAATTCAATGTAAATATTCAAACCTATAGTGAGTAGTACATGTTTTATTAATAAAATCATTCTACAAAGCTTTAAGCTAAGTCTTCTTAACTATAGTATAATACACAGATTCAATGTAAATTTTTGCTGGTGCCAATCCTGTGGTCATTTGCCTAGACACATAACTAGGCAGTAATCCCTTCTCTTGGGAAAAGCTTCTACTGACTATGAAAATGTGTGTCAATTCATCCATACTGACGACTTTGTCACCTTGAGTATTCATTTGCCCAGTCCTGTATGGTAACTTACATCTTTCTTCAGTAAAGACTGAGCTAGTTAACAAGTGGCTATAAGGCAGATCTATGAGAATACAGTGGTAAATGTCAATTTCACCACTGTGAACACTGAACCGGACAGTATGACTTAAACTCAGAGTAAGAGTCAATGTAGGTCTTCAGTTATTTCCTTCTCCATTCACACATAAAGACAATAAGTGGGATGTACTTGGCCAGTAAGAGTTACCACTCACCAAATTCTTCAGGGAACTCACTATCTGAACTCATTCTCAAAGAATAACCCAAAGAAAGCCTCACTCACACCTTGGGTTACTGAACGATGATGAGCAACAATGCTGAAACTTTGCATCTCTTACTTTAAGCTTGACAATGATTTAGGGAGGCAAGTTTGGCTGCCCCAAATCTATTAAAAAAGAAACACAAGACCCACAGAGGTAGGAGGGATTGGCAAGATTACTCAACTGAAACGAATCTGGGATTCATAGAGCCCTCATTCCACAGTACTGCAAGCTATGGATATTTAAAAGACACTACAAATACCATTGTCTATCCAAATTTCACTGTATATAGAGAAAGACTCCTGTTCACTCCTGTTCATGAATGTCATTCTAATTGCTTGAAGCCCTAAAAATAAAGAACTCTGGGGCAGGGTCTTGTACCTGGGGATGCTTTGTGATGGTGTCCTCATTCCCACAACCTGTGTGAATCATCCTTGAGTCCTTTGTCATCCAAATCCTGCTCCCTGGTGTTGCTGAGCCTTTGTTTGGCATCTTATTCTCTCCTTCTTGCCATTCCTGCCTACTAATAGCATAAGGCTGCAGAAATGCACAGCCTTTATATTCTGAAATAAGCTCTGACTCAATGTCATTATATGATTAAAGAGCAACCTCTCATTTCTCATAACCAATCCATACTTTCTCACACATACTTTATGATAAACAATATGAAGGAACAAATGCATATCACTAAATTCTAACACCACTAACTGGTTACTTGATAGATGCATGCACCATGCTAAGCATTTTGAATCCAATAGCTCATTTACTCTTCATCTTCTTTCCACCACCACCACCACTACCACCACCACCACCACCACCACCACCATCATCATCCCCAAATAAGTCTAGACTTCCTGATCCAAGTTCAGGGGCTGGTCCTCCAAAGAACTTAGAACCTACTAAGTATCTAAAATTTATTCCACAATACCTTGCATTCAGTAAGGAGACATTATATTCCAACAAATTCTATCAAACTCACTGGCAGCCCCATTAGGCTGGAAATGTATATTGCTATTTGGATTTGACATTAATAATGAACTAAGTTCAGAGGTACTTAAAAATCTGCCCATGTTTCCTCAATTAGTTAATAAACATACAAATGGTAACACTATTCTTCATATTAGTGTATGGAAAAAAAAGTGTAGTGTATAGTTTGCAACCCCAGAGTAAATGAGGTTAACACTCCAGGAAAGAATAACTTTGTCTATAGAAATAAGCAGAAATCAGTACATCCTGGACTCAGAAAAAGGAACACTTGCCTGGGGCGGCTATAGAATATTTTTAAAGTGAAGAATTTGATTGTCTGCAAGGCCTGCTAGCATGCAAAATGGTGAATTTATCAAGGAAGGGACTACAACATAAGCCAAGATGTATGAAATGACATGGCATTCATTAAGAGAAGTGTTAGACAGTGATCTGAAAAGAACAAGGTTATGGTATAAGGGGTTATGATTGTGAGATCTTAGACCCTCAATGGACAGAGAGGCAGTTGGGTATAATTTAAATGATGAATCTGTATTCACAACACAGATGAACTCCTGGAAGCTTTAGTATTTGCAATGAATTTGACAAACATTTGGCATTTAATAAATGTATAATTTAATTATAAATGAATAAGCAAATAAATGAAGAAAATGAATGAAGTAAAGAAAGAAGATAAAAGAAGTTAAGGTACCACTAGCCACTAGGAACTATGAGACACACTTTAATTGACATTAAGAAAGATCTGACCAGACGTGGACCTTGCTTCTGTGATTTGGATATGGTCTATCTGTATCTCCCAAAGAATCATGTGCTAGAAGTTTCTTTCCCAGTGTAGTGATTGTGGAGGGGGCAGAACTCTTAGAATGTGTGACCCAGCAGAAAGTCAACGGAATCACTGTATACAGAAGGTTTGCTGTTCTCATGCCAACCCAGTTAGTCCCCAAGAAAGCAAGCAGTCGCAGAGAGATCTATCTGGTTTAGGTAGATCTTAACCTTAACAAGTAGGCTGCTTGCTCTGTGCTTCCCATTCTCTTCTACCATGATACCTACCACCTAGCATTTTGTGTCATGGTGGCTTTCTAAAATGCTAGTGTCAGATTATTTGAAGCTTCCTATCACCAGAATCTTGAGCCAAATAAACCCCTTTCTTTATAAACCAGCATGAACACAATCAGAAAGTAGACCATTACCATGTATTAATGCAAGTTAGCTATTGTTTCTATTCTGCTTTCTTCCTTAAACCCACAATCCTGGGAAGATGAGCGTGTTTCTAATGCACACGGAAAATAATGAGAAGCAGGTTAAGAGGCAAGAAGAATGATTCCCTAATTCAAGACACAGTAATCAACCAGAAGGCTTCACACACAGTGTGATACATGTTGCTGTCACTTTCTTGCTCTAGATAGGAACCACACAGGACATATACATGTGTGTTCTAGATGATATTATAGAAGAATTACACAGTCCACAGAGACTAAAATAATATGTGAATGGTATTAGTCTCAAGGATGTGAGCAGCAGCTGTTGATGAATTCCCTGTTGGCTCATTTGCATTGAGAATCATATATACAGTGGCCTTTAGTGGAAGAACTGAAGCTTTTTCCCGCTTGCATTTTGATTTTTCTGGTACAAAAATTTGGCATGAACTAAGTAAATACAGTCTGATGTTAGCTTTCTTTGTGGTTACAGATTAGTTTTACCCTTTGGTTACCCTAATAGACTAAACAAAATAAAACGTAAAAAGAACAAGCATATACAAAAACACTCTGTCGACTATGCTTAGCCTTAAAATGAAGGCTCCTTTATTCTTTCCAGCTCCCAAATTCTAGTCCTCATTTCTGAAAACCCAAAGGTCAATCTGCTAATCAAGTTCTTTACTGCTCTTTGTCTACATTCACGTACCCAAGTGTCCTTTTACCATTTATCCATCCATGTCCAATCCATCTCCACATCCATACATCTATCCATACATCTATCCATACATCTATCCATATATATATATATATATATATATATATATATATATATATATACACACATACATGTATATATTCATTCATGCTTCCATCTTTCCTCCTATCCATCCATCCATCCATCCATCCATCCATCCATCCATATTTCCATCTATAGAGGCATACATCTTCCATCCTTACTTCTGTCCTCCCAAGCTTGCCCATCCATAATGTGTCTTCTAGGTGCCCTGTTCTGCTAGGAATAGTGATATTACTATTATTAGCACAGGCAGATTACATAACTCGTACATAAGTCGTGAACCCTCACACCTACACAGTCTCCGCTGGTTTTCTCCCAATGATTTTCAACTGCAGTAGTTTGATTAACTTTGTCTAAAACTAGAATAGTGTGTTGGTAGGAATATGTACCACTTAGTAAGAATAAATTTTAAAAGTTGTTTTCCAATCTAGGTCTTTTTGTCCAGCTTATTGAGTAGGAATATAAATAGTAAACATCTCACAGTAACTTGGAGGAGAGAGTTGAGTGCCTGATGCAATAATTGGTTATTATCTGTATCAGCAGCAACATCTGAAAATAGAGTTCTGGTAGACTCCTCTCATTAAAATCTCATTGCTTAGCAAAATTTCAACCATTTCCCATATCTCTTTGTACAAGTAGAGTATATCTTAGCCAAAATACTTGTGTTCAGAAGGGTTTTGGATTCCACTGAGGTTTGGTTTTTTTTCTTCAAATTTTGGAATATTTGCATATACCTAATGAGATACCTTGAGAATAGGACCCAAGTTTAGACATGAAATTCATTTATGCTCCACATACACTTTATACACATAGCCTAAAGGTAATTTTATGCAGTATTTTTAGTGCACCTGCATTTTGACTGCAACCTATCACATGAGATCAGGTGTGGAGTTCTCTTTCCACTTGTGGTGTCATGTAGGGGCATAAAAACTTACAGATTTCAGTGTTCAAAGTTTATATTTCTGAGGTAAGGATGCTCAGCCTTGTATAAATAATGGGAAGATTTTGTATCCCAGGAGACCTTATAGAATCTCACTCCACTGGTCTTTGAACTGGCTGTGAACTCCCAACATGCATGCACTCCTTCCTGCTGTTCTACTATTCGGTTGCTTTTCCATCCATCTGGACCCCAGAAAGCTATCAGCACCCCACATCATAATTCATGGTAACTTTCAAAGTTCTTAATGAAAGCTATTCTAGAAGAGTTTGCATCCCACAAGGAAACTACATCAAAGAGCATTGTGCTAAGTAGGTGTGGTCATGAAATGCAAATACTAAATAATTCTGGACAATGGTATGTATTACTTGATCCCATAAACAATTTATAAAGTGAATTATCAACCCCAGGCTGGCTTTAGATATTGTGCGTGGGGAATGATACCATGCGTGTGGAGTCTTCATGAAAGGGAGCAGACAACCCCAGAGTAAAGATCTTCCTCTAAGCTGTGAGAAGATACAAGAAGACTCATTTATAAATATGAAAGTAGATATTTTGCTAGTAACAATTATGAGGGCACACTGAAGACATGGACTTCCTAGTGAACAGAATTATGAGTGATGTGTGCTATTCAAGTTAGTCTATGACACTGCAGCTTGATACCACACAAGGCATTCAGGTCTCACTTCCAGTGCTGGAGGACTCTTGTTATACAGCAGAGAAACTAATGCAATCTTTTCTCTGACAACATGGGCCGAGTCTATCTTCAAGCTGCCCCCTTTGGCTGCCTGGCTTGTCCCTCTCCGTTTACATAACTGTAACTCCTTCAGATCTCAAAACTCAAGTATTTCTTCTTCAGGGAAATGTTTCTTAATTATGTTATTCTCCCCATCAGGGGCTCTCATCCTATCAAGTATCTCTCCTTCACAGCTCTTCTGAAAGTGGCAATTTTACATTTATTTATTTGATGATTTTATTAATTTCTATCTCTCTCATCAAATTGTAACTGCGGTAAGAGCACAGTACAGATTTTTCATGGATCATCTCGTCCTAAATACACACAATGGTTGAGTTCATTGTAGGCACTAAATGAAAAGCAAAATGTTATGTTTGTTTGTTGGGTGAATGATGAAATGGACAGAAAGCAGGGGTAGAATTAATAAAGGAGTCATGCATGGATGGCCAATACATGCAATATATACTGTGCGTTTAGTGTCTAAGTATACACAGGCTGCTACAATGAATTTGGCTATAACATGAATTATTAATACTAAATAATACATGATATTGTGTCTTTGGCATTTAAAATTGAAATATGTTTAAAGACAATGCTGCGGTCAAATACACTGACTACCCCTTGAACACGTGTTTGCCCGTACCTCTACTTAATCCCTCTCACCTTGCACCTATGAAGGCATATGTGCGAACCTTAGCAGCCACACCTCCCTGTCTAAGGTTTCCCCCAAGAACCTGTAAGCCTGTTTCCTTAATCTTGCAGCAAGGACCTACCTCCCTCAGATACTGCAGCTCTTAGTGGTACTGCCTCCTCTGTTAATTTGGTTGCCTTCACCTCTCCATGAATCAGATGTACAGAACACAATGCCTTCTGAAAGCCTGGGACACCTCTGGGGCCCAGCGGTTCAATGAAGCTCATTATGGGAATCAGCTAAATGCTGAAGAGCTAGATAAGTGGGGACTGTTTACCAGGCCTTCCACGAGAGACTCACAGACTGTGTTAATGGGAGCTCATTTGTGGCCTCCCTCGGTCACTCAACCCTCTTTATCTGCTGCTGTGACTAATCTGAAGGAAGAGAGGTTTATGTCTGCCTGAAAGAGCTCTCAAAAGGAAAGAGGATGATTGGGAAAGGAGGGTAGAAATAGAAAGAGCAGAGAGATACAGAGTCCTGGGACCCAGAGCCAGCCAGGCCCAGTTCATCCCATGACACAAAAAGATGCTTCTTTTTGCCTTCCAGTATATTAGATACTTGGGCCTGATGAAAAGACAAAACAACAACAACAACAACAATGGTAATGATACTCAACTTGTCAACCAACCGAGAAGAAAACACTATATAGTTTATGTAGTGTTTTTATTCAAGCATCTAACTTTTGAAACCTCTAAGTGCTTCCTACTACACTCATTTGAAGCTGAGGAAAATGCCTAGGGTTATAGAGTGACCTGCCCAGGTTATTATTGCTAAATCCTTTTCTCTGCTCAACACAATGCATTTTCTGCTTCACCAAAGCTGCATTAGTGGGTGTTATTAGAATACCACTAATGAACTTCAAGTTATCCTTAAGCTTCATGAACTTGCATTGTGCCCACAGGGGCACCCGCCACACTGAGGAAATAAATTGAATGTTTTTATAGCCTTCAAGTGGAGTGAAGTCTTCCAGAAGTTTAAAACACAAAAATCACTACTGCTACTGACTCTCTGAGGACATAGATTGCTCACTGGAGGTCCAAAGAAATCCTTAGTTAAGGTACTTTCATCCACTAACACATTTCTCTCCCAGAAGAAAGTTCTAGGGTATATGAGTCTCCTCTCTAAGCTCTATGCCTGCAAACTCACAGTGATCATCTTCTGAAGGTTTCCACACAGAGCCTACTTCATAACCCAGTACCCATGGGCAGGACTACCACAGCTCTGTACATAGTAAAATAAACCTTCCCAGGACAGGTCACAGAGGCTCAGGACCAACAGCCAGACCTCAAAGTTTGGGTCTCCTTCTAACCCTGCAGGGTCAAGCTTATAGGATGGAAAGAAAATTAAGTTGTGGTTGTTTAAATACATATTTTTATTGTTTCAACTATCTGGGCTTTACTGACTTGTTTTGTGTGTCAACTTGACAGAAGCTGGAATTATCATAGAAAAAGGAGCCTCCTTTGAAGAAATACCTCCATGAGATCCAACTTTATGGCATTTTCTCAGTGATCAAGGTGGTGCCATCCCTGGACTGGTAGTCCTGGGTTCTATAAGAAAACAAGATGAGCAAGACCAGGAAAAGCAAGATAGTAAACAGTACCCTTCCATGGCCTCTGCATCAGCTCTTGCCTCCAAGTTCCTGCCCTGTGTGAGTTCCTGTCCTGACTTCCTTTGATGATGAACAGCAATGTGGAAGTGTAAGCTGAATAAACCCTTTCTTCCCTAACTTGCTTCTTGGTCATGATTTTTTGTGCAGGAATTCAAACCCTGGCTAAGACATGAGCATTGTTCCATTCGTTTACATCTTTAAAAATTAGTTGAAATAAATAATATTGATGTACTAAGTTGTATTGGTTTTCCTTAGATTTTAATTACCAAGTAAACACCTCAATTGCTTTGCTATAGGAAGGTCACCAAGGATGTTAAAAGAGCCTTACCTTGTTAAGACTCATAAATTCACTTGGCCTTGCACACATGGAATTGTTGCCTCTCAGATGACTTTTGAGTGCAAAATCAACCCCTTCCTTTCAGAGTATAGGACACAAATTGAAGAATGTAAGCCTTGGGTGAGACAGACACATGTCTGAATCCTGACTCTTTTAGAATTCCTTACAGAAATCTCTTATCTGAGTCTCTGCCTTCTTATCTATAAAGCAGAGACACAACTGATAATCGCTGTTGTGCTAATCAGATAGTGTGATTTGCAGACCATAAATATAATGAAGGCATGTGTTCAGATGACCATACTGTCCTGCTTGAATTTGAATGAGAGAGTGAACAATGAGGGAATCTGGGTTTACAAGAGGATGCAAAGCCTCCCGGTGATCTGTGAGCACCCCAGTGTTTGAAATCATAAAATTCCCTCTTCATGATTATGAAACCTTAAAGAACCTCTCTGGGCTTCATTTGGTGACACATTTATAAGTGAAAGTAATATTGCCCAGTGTATAAAAGAAGGATCAGGACAAAGCCTATTCAAAGCACATGTACAAGGTATACAGCTACTTATGTGGGATAAAAATGATAAATATTGTTAATGAGATTGAAACTAAAACAAGGAGAATGGCATGTAGGAAAACTCATAGCATAGAAGCAGCAGGGCTGAAACAAGTGCATATTCCCAGGCTGATTCTAATAGATGCCAGGTCCACATCATCACTATGTCCAAATAGCTGACCAGAAGCATCCTAAAGGAGGTATCTGTCTCTACCATGGAGGGGATTACATGGAGAAAGAGTCATTCCATAGCAAAGAGAATGAGTGGCAGCTGCTAACTTCATGTTGAAAGGAAGCTTCCAGATAAAATCCTCAAGACCCTCCCCTATGGCCCTGTGGCTGGCTCCTCCACCCTTTGTCTTAAAGGCTTCACAGACTCCCAAAACAGTGACACCAGCTAGGAAACAAATGTTCAGACACAAGGGCTACTGGGGGATATCTCACATTCAAACCATAAACCATGACATACTACTTCTGCATCCCTAGGGACTGGCGTTTGGGGGGCACCTTCAGACCTACGTACATCTTGAATTTGATAACACAAGGTGAGTCCAGGGAGCCTCAGAAAGGCCTGGCTTTCTGGCCTCTTTTCCCATCAGATGAGTTTCCTTTGCCCTATCAAGACTGACTTCTCAGCCTGAACTGAGCCACTAAGAGAAAATGGCCATGTGGCTGCTATGTCTGTGTGGGTGAGTGGGCTGTGTCTGGCCCTGGGCTGGTTTAAATGCTTCTTACAGGGGCCTTTACAGCAGACTCCTGCATTTCCCCCGAATAATCTTGCTCATTATGATGCTGGCCGACTTTTCGAGCCAGCTCATTTTTCTTCCCTTTGTCTCAAATTCCAATACCCTGCCCTTTTCACAAGATTTCAGAGAGCAGTTCACAGCGCCCATTTTGTGGAGAAGGGGAGGGGGTAGAAGTGTCCCCAGAGGGTGAACATAATCTCAGCCTCAGTTTAAAAAAATAGAAAGAAAGAGCTTTGTCTGCTAAATCTCCCCATTTTGAAATCAAATGTTGTTTAAAATTCAGGACAAATTCTCAGCTCTCTTGCAGGCAGATTCCACACAAGCACAGGCAAGAGGGTAGAAGGAAGTGAGAGTAGGTTTGTGTGAGGTACTTTAGCATTCCTCACTAAAATGTCATTGAATGCACACCTACTGTGTGCCAAGTGCTGTGCTAAGCTTCGTGGGTGGCTTGCCAAGCAAAATAGACACTCTTTACTCTGGAAATTGTAGTGAAAATATAACTGTCCAAGTCACCACCCACATTCATAATTATATTCTGTGCACCCATTTCAGGGGGAAAGGGTAAGGGTAGATGAATACAGATAACAAGAACCTGACTGAGTGAGCCTCAGAAGAGAGTCACTAAGGAGGTGGCATTAGTTCTGGGGCTAAACGATGATCAACAGTATCTGTTAGATAAAAGCAATAGAAAGGCATTTTAGAAAGAAGTCTCTTGCACCAGGAGGTATCACCAATATTTAAAGAGTTAGAGGGATGCAAGTATTCCTGGATCCCAAGAAAACAAGGAGAAGGTGGACTATGAAGTAGGAAGAATGCACATGTAGGTGGAGATCTCACACAATTTTGTACACATGATAGGCTTGTTCTTCTTTATACTTGGAATATGAGTGAACTACTGAGCTTGAACATGAAGATCACATGCAAGGGAAGATTTCAGTTTAGAAAAGCTAGTGTTTTCCATTCATGTAAGAATATGTATATAAGAAGGTTCAGGTCTCATGGGAGACAGTAATGACAGTGGGGAGACATGGCCAGCTCTAAAACTAGCCTGATGACGTCTTAATTTGAACTGTAAAAATGGGTACAAATGTGTCTACCCTTTAACTCTATTCATATTTCATTCCCAGCCATACTAACACTAGAATGTTGACCATTGGTTTGGTGTATTTTGTGGTTGAACTGATATAACCTAGTAACATCTTAGAAGAGGAAATTTAAACTCAAAACTTTCCCAGATCTGTTTGGCATGGGGCCATGTCTGTGAGATACTATGTGATTGATATGGAAGGGTCCTACCTACTGTGGGTCAGTTAGTCTAAGATAAGTAAGAAAGACCATGATCCAGGATACAAATAAGCAAGAACACTAGCATCCATGTTTATCAGAGCAAGGAAAAAGTATGGTAGAACAGTCATGTAACATTTTGGCTGATAAAACAATAACAACATGGTACAAGCAGATTTGAGCATCTCAGTGCACTGGAGCTTGCTCTTCCTTCCTGTTCTCACATTGGATGGTGACCTCTTGAAGAATGTAAGGGTGCCAGGCTTAAACATATTTTCCATGACTCTTCAGCTAACATGCTGCAAACTGCAGGACAACCATGATAACTTCCTATATCCATCAACCACCAGCTGACTAGAGATGCATATGTGAAGACAGTGAAGATCCAAACCTAGAGCTATTCAGTCACCTCCAACAGGACTGTGATTTAAATACATAAGTGTCATATGAAGACATTATACTTGGCAGAGCTGGTTTGGCTAATATGTTCAACTATGTCGATTTTCTTTCAATGGATATTCAGTGACAGTTGGGACCTTAAGGGTACTGTTTATTACCACTATATCTCTAAGGTATTGAAAAATACCAGGAAAAATAGAAAACAGCAATGAACATACTTTGAATATTTGCACAGATAATTTAGTAAATGGAGTATTTTATATCTGTTTTTTTTTTCCTAACAACGATGTTTCTATCTCCTACACAGCAGTTAAGAGGTAGACTCTTTCGAATAGAGGCTAAATTTATATTTAACTGTGAAGAATACAGTGAAGAGCATTGAAAGCAAAGGTGTAAATTGTGGAATTCCTACCTTGAAGATATTCACCATGTGCTCCTAGATGGACACAGATGAGGATAATAGTCACCCTTGCCTTGCTGGGACCTTGGAAGAGGGGAGTGAATTATATTCGGCCTGGGGCAGGATACCAGAAACTGGTAAGTGGCAGAAAACATTTTGCAAAAAAAAAAAAAAAAAAAGTTTATTCCAGAAGAGATGACAAAAATTCAATAAA
Source organism: Mus minutoides (assembly GCA_902729485.2). Lineage (NCBI taxonomy): Eukaryota > Metazoa > Chordata > Mammalia > Rodentia > Muridae > Mus > Mus minutoides. The sequence goes on along the minus strand of LR750932.1, from coordinate 111,135 downwards.
TTAACCAGTGTAAGAATATTATTGTAGGATGTAACTGAAAGAGGAGGAAGATGAAGAAAATATGGCATGCCTGTGAATTATCTATGGCAAAAGTGAGGGAAGTAGCAATAGTGGGTGGGAAGTCCTATTCCCCTACTCTGGACTCCTCACCAGCACCCAAGATTCCTTCAAAATACCTTTAGCAGCATTGGTGCTCAGAGAAATATTGCTTCTGACCAAAGTTATTGTAAAACTCCTGCAAAAAGAATAGCTTTTCTGGGCCGAAAGAAAAAAAAAAAAAGGAAGAAATAAAAACTTTTCAAATCCCCAGAGAGGTCAGAATAAATACGTTTCCGTGATATACAATCACACCACATTTCCATGTTGCCTTTATGGGAGGAAGTGGTAAACTTCTATGATATCAAAGTGGTAAATGGTAATGACAAGGTAGTTAACTTTGTGAAAGAGTGACTGCTTCCAATCCTGTCTGGAACGGGAATGAAGAAAGGTGTAAACAGATGATGACTATCTGAGGAAGGCAGTATTGGGAGGGGGAGACTGGGCCAAGAAAAGAGCACACCATTCCCCATCCTAGCTCTAACTTCAGACTGATATGTCACAGAAGTGATGCATAAACTTCTCTATACCCACATTTCCTAGTACTCTAAAATGTGATCTATGTTACAAATTTTTATATTTTGACATAGAAATGAAATTATACCAAGACTGCTTTGTCCTGACTACCTGTATGGTTAATTTTTGTTAACTTTACCTAAGCTAGAGTTATCAGGGCAGAAGAATCTACAACTAAGAAAATGTCTCCACAACACTGGCCTGTAAGCCATCCCATGCACAATTTAATTGCTTAATGATTGATTGGAGAGTTCCCAGATCATTGTGGTAAAGTCACCACATGTGGTAAGGCACGGGTGGTCCTGGAGTATAGAAAACAGTCTGAGCTTACTATGAATAGCAAACCAGCAAACAGCATTCCTCCACATCTCTGCTTAAGTTCCTGCCTTAAGTTCCTGCTCTGATTTCCTAAGATGTTGAACTGTGGTGTGGAAATGTAAGCCGAAATAAACCATTTCTTCCAGATGTTTATTTTGGTCATGGTGTTTTAGGTGTTTTAACACTGCAATAGAAACTATAACTAAAACACAAATACTCAGACACAACCACCATAGCCATTAACCAGTTGCTAAAATTGCAGCAACCTTCCAAAGAATCTTTTCAACTCAGACTCTGATGCTGAATGATGGAATCCAGCATCAAAACTGCCTATCCTCAGGTGCTGAGCCTGAGAGTATTAGAAACCATATGCAGAAAACTCCATGGGGCAAGAGAAAAGATGAGCTGTACCCCATTATTGGTTTGTGTGTTTGCAAGTATGCATATATGTGTATGCATGGCTGTTTGTGTATAGGCATGTAGATATGTGTGTGCATGTAGACATTTGTGTATATGCATGTGTAGGCCAGAGAATAGACTAGTTGTTGTTTCTCAAACATCACCCTCTTTTTCTTTGAGAAAGAATCTCCCATTGGCTAGGCTAGACTAGGCTAGGCTAGCTATCCAGTAAGCTTCAGTAAACTGCCTGTCTTTGCTTCTATAGTGCTGGAAATAAAAGTACAAGTATCCATATCTAGCATTTGCATAGGAATAGAACTGAGTTGATTTTGCTTCCAAGGTAGAGCACTGTACTGGCTGAACTAAGATCCCAACTCAAAGTGCTAACTTTTAGGAAAACAAAACATGATAGGTAGATAAAAGAGAGGAGGAGATATGCCTGAAAGATCACATGACTATGGATACTACCCGATCTTCTATCAGGCAAACAGAACCAAAAAAGAAACTGGCATTTCTAGACCACACAGAGGCATGCATTGTCATATTACCTCATTATGCAAGTCTAAGTCTGAAGTTTATCACTCAGACCTCAGAGTTTTGACATCTTGGGTCTTTCTTTGTGACTATTTTTGGCCCTCTGCTCTATGGAACATGACTTGGATTTGAATCCCAAGCTCTCCCTGTTGGCAGCCAGTACAGCCCACGTTGATGAAATAATGGCTAGGCTGTCTACTTGGCTCTTAGGACCTAGTTACAGTGAAAATCCTGGAAAGAAGTATTTCCAAACATGTCTACCATCTGCTGAATTTAAAAGTAAGGTACTTTCTGTGGTTCTACATGACATTGAATCACCAAGTCAATCTGGAAGTTGATCACCTTGAAAATCTCTCCTTGAGGCTATTTCTTTTTTTTGACTAAGGTATAAGAAGCCCCCTGAACTTGGCACTAATGCAGAAGAATGTAGAGCTCTCAACCAGAAACACTTCATCTCTTGCCTTACTTCTGCTCCATAATTTGATAGAATCATTCTTTAATATAGTTGCTTTTTTTTAACCCCACATCAGAAATGATTGAGAACAAGAGAACACATTCCTATGAGAAATGGGGCTTTTCACTCAAGCAAACAGAAATCTGAAGGGTGATTTGATTAGAGTAGTAACTTAGTCTGTTGAATGGAGCAATGAATTTTAAGTCAGAGCCCTGGATTCCTGTGTAAGGTATCAAGTGTCTCTGAGTCTCCCTCACAATCCATCTCACTAGACTCCGGGGTGGCTCAATAGGATAATGGGCATGAAGTGCTCAGAAAACTCCAAAGTGCCAGTTTATATGTAAATGATGACTCTCTTTCAGGATGTGAAGTATGTTTAAAGAGAAGGGTGCTACTGATCAATTATTCCCTTTACTCATACAGGTTTGACAAGGCTCCTAAATTCCACAGTCTGTGTACCCTGACAGCTTAGACTGCATTTCTTTACAAGCTATAATAATCCTATAGCAATTCTGCTTGTGTGGAAAGTAGGGCTAGTTCCCAGGGGATTGGGTGCTGGTGGATGCTCAAACATCAATCAGAGCTCTAGCATAGATAATGGGATAGGTAAGAAGAGGGTGCTCATGTGATACGAGTCATATAAATATTTTGAAGATGGATGTTCTCTTTTCTATAACTAACAGGGGTATAATGATTAACTTATTCCCATGATTCCCTTAGGTACAGCACGGGATCAGCTTATCAGTTTAGTTGATTAATAAATAATTTAGGCTGGGAAGGTCATTCAATGAGTATAACACATCTACACACACTTGAGAACATGAGTTTGAATCCCCAGAATCCACATTTAAAAAGCTAGCTAATAGGATTACACATATGTATTTCCAGCCCTGTTGGGCAAAGACAGATGGATTGCAGGGGTTAGTTAGCCATCTAGTCTAGCCAAAATAGTCTCACCATATTCAAAATGGGGGGAGTTAAATGATTTAAAGTGGCATGTGCTGCCCTGGCCATATGCCTATATAACACCCAAATGGGAGCACACAAACAAACATAAAAATAAAAATGCTTCATTAGCAAAAAACAAAACAAACAAACAAAAAAAACCACCCTCACTGCATAATAAATGTTCTAATTCGTTCACACTTCTAAAGGTATTCTCAACCCTTTCTTAACATTAAAAATAATAATATTGTATTGTGACAAGTACAAGGTATTTTCTACCGCATGTGTTGAGTCAGAGGATAAGTTGGTTTGCTTAGGTCACTCCTTCTAACTTTCTATGAGTTCCAAGGATCAAACTCCTGTTGGTCATCAGGCTTTCATGTAAAGCATCCACTGACCATTTCTAACTTCTGATGGGCATCTCCAGTCCCACACCTCTAAGAAGGATTAGTGTTTTTTTTTTATCCCAGCTCTAATACTGATCAGAAAAGAATGTAGTCTCACTTCTTGTTCCCCTCTTTGACTGAACAGATGAGGGTTTCAACTGTCCCCAGTGAGAGGGTAATAAATTGTCTCTGTTTGGTTGCTGCCTCTAGGCAAGAATGTTCCATGAAATAATTGGAAGTAGTTTCTGCTTGCAAGGAGAAGTTATGTTCTCTCTGTAGAAGTTGGAAAATGTATCATTTTCTCACCATCTGCCTTTGATCAATTCCTTTGTTCTTTCTCTTCCACCTCAGGCTGCATGCCTTTGGTCAGATCACCTGGTCTCTCAAAAATATAACTACCTTAGAATAGCTAGAGGGTCGTGAGGACCAAGGAGACGGTGTTTGAAAGGTGACTGACTTACTTCAGGTCTGGAATATGTGACAGGCATACTGAGGAGTGGTTGTTATGGTTTCTTCTATCTGCTGCTGATGGCAGGGCCATAAATGGATTAAGAAAATACATACATACATACATACATACATACATACATACATACATACATATAAAAACACTTCATTTCCTGCCTGCACACAGTGAGTGCTCCATAAGTGGGCACTATTATTAGTACAGATGAGGCATGTATGATACAAAATGTTGATAAGAAGAACATGACAGACAATACAAGGATTCTCAAGCTACCTCAAATGAGAGACCTGCAGAAACATTCAGTCAGGTACTATGGTCACTTATCTTCATATCTCTGATAAGAAACCACTCACACCTCCATTCCAGTCTCTAAGAGTACAACAAAGACATAAGTTGGAAAGCTATAACTTTAGCAAGTACCTCAAGGGGAAAAATCTACAAATCTCTAGAGTGAATACCTTCCCAGGTGGGACATACTTCCACGCAACTATGGCCATTGATATAGAGTAAGAACTAAGAAAATAGAAAGCATAAAAAATTAGGTTGATAATGGCAGTCTGTTTTTTTCTAGAGATCCCACATTCTTGGACTCTTGTAGTTGATATCCTCCCAGGGTGGGAAAATTAGATTCACAAGGCTGAACATTTGCAGCTTGTCAATATTGTACTATTTTTCACTGATGTTTTGTGCATACAAACACACACACACACACACACACACACACACACACACACACACACACACATGCAATTGAAGACATACACACATACATAAAACCTGGAGTGACTCACAGGGCATTATTGACTATCCATTCCTGTTGAACACCATAGTTCTGTCTCAAACTTGGGTTATCACAGTGACAGAGAGCAGTGATTTCATCACCAAAGGTATATTTGGCTAAGAGCTACTGTTACCAAAGCAGGAAATGGAGATTTCTAAATCTTTGGATTGCACAGTAATTTAAACATGAAGCTTGTTTTGACAAAATGCAGCATGATACATCAAAGTAAGTGGGAAGATTCTGTAAATGAAAAAGAAGTTGGAAACTCAAAGAAATCCCAAGGGAAAAGATACTGCAGCTCACAGAAGGGAGCAGGACAGAAAGGGTCTTCAGAAGCATGGCTACATGGCAAACAACACCATTCTTGCACATCTCTGAAAGGATTGAAATGATCCCCCTGCCTTGTCAGTCAAAATTGCCATGCCTCCCCTCGTGTTAGGGCTACCTCTATGTAAATGCTGGGGTTTTCGCAGCCACAAAAGGAGGACCTGATTGAGGACTGCCTGAGAGATTGCTAGTCCAAATAATGCCAACCAATCAGAAACTGCTGCTTAGAAGAGAAGCTTTATTGGAACCAATGGGGTTGTGGGTGGAAGGTATTAAAGGGGCTTGTAGCAGTGCTCAGAGGAGCTTGCTGCAGCATTTCTCAGCTGCCTCCAGAGTCTGTGTTCTTGACTCTACACCAATTCACCCCCCAAACCCTAAGGACAGGTAGTCAAGTGGAGAGCTGTCCAGGTCACAGACAACAATGAAGGATGATGGTCAAGATGATCATGGAAATAGAACTATCTGGAGGAAACCCACCAAGGGGAAGAACATAAACTCAAGTTATAGCATAAACAAAGAGCAAGGGAAGTGGCTTCATCCCTGAGGTGCTTATGATTATAGCAGTCTTGAGCCCAATCTTATTCACAGTGCTTGATAAATGCAAATTTACACAGACCACACAACATCCCAATAAAGTTCATGTCCTAGGACTATGCTCCGTTTCATGTGAAAAGTAAACTGGGATACTATCCTGGTTACACTAATATGCAAGAACATAAACAGTCTGCTGCTGCTACTGATACCAGCTCCATTTAGGAGTCCTGTCCTACTTCTGCTGCCTTTCTTTTTCCCTTTCATCAAGAGATGAGCAGAGGAGCAAGTGTGACCTAAGTTATAGGAAGGGCTGGTTTCACACAAAGGTGAAAAAGGGTCATATGGCACATTAATTTTCTGCACATTATCTTTGCATCTGACACTTTCAAAGTAGTACTCATATAGAATGCTAATTTGTCATTGATGTTGGAACAAGTTAAGAGCTCCTTTTCAAATGACTGCTAGCAAAGTCATTTTACTAACCATACTTGTATGTATTGTATGGGTCTTGCTTCCTATCTGTCTCCTAATATCGTGTACTCCTGAAAGGTGTGCATATATGTGTGCGGTGTGCATATATGTGTGCAGTGTGCCTTATAAGTATACTACTATTTTGTGTGTTTTAGCTGAGTTGCTTTAGTGTGTACATGAGTTATCTGTGTATGTATATTATTTATTCTTTTCTGTGCTGTGACACAATAGTTAAGAGATGAAAGATTTCATTTGACTCATGGTTTCAGGGACTATTAGTCTATCTTGACATAGAAGGCATAGTGGGACAGCTTAGTCTGTGACAGGAGAAACTTGCAGAATGTCTTATTTTATATCAATGGAACAGGAAGCAGAAAACATCACCAGAAATAGGGATAGCCTACAATTCTTAATATGCATCCCTAATATCTTCCATCAACCTCTTAGTCACCATGTCTAAAACAGCCCTGTCCATGACCTCCCAAAATAGTGCTACCAACTGGATACTGAGTGTTCAAGTACATGAGCCTATATCATGCATGATGTGTATATATCTGTGATTTGTGCATGTGGAATACATACATGTAGGTAATATATTTGTGAGTGAGCTATATGTGTATTATGTGAGTTTTACATATGCCAAGCTATTACATGAGCTGGCAATGGCAGTTATATTCCAAGTGTCTTTGATATACGTGTGTCTCAGGTGAAAAGTTGGATGGGTTTGTGTGTGTGTGTGTGTGTGTGTGTGTGTGTGTGTGTGTGTGTGTGAGCATCTATGTGTTTGTGTTTCTGAGGTGACTAGGAAGAATATAACCTACCCAACTATATAATATACTTGTGTAGCCTATATCCTGTATGTTAAAATATATTTGGGGTGTACTCTATATCTCTGTTGTTTGTGTTTTGCAGGCCATGTCTGCATGTTTAGCTGTGTATCTGAGAGTCTTTGATGCAGAAGTGTGTATGTGTGTGTGTATGTGTGTATGTGTACATATATATGACTGATGAGGATCTATCAGGTCTCTATCTCAGAATGAATTACACCCTCCATTCTTCCTTACTCTCTCAGTTTAACCCTATCTTAGTGTTGGTGTCATATAGTTATTAGCTGGTCAGACATTTTTATCTCCTCAAAATATCCTATTGCTCATATCCAGCTCAATAATCATAGAAACGGGCCTTAGAAATGTCATTTTATATATACTGCAGCCTCCACAGACTGGGAGAACTCAAGTCCCTGTTACCTATTTGTCACTGAAAATAAAGAGTCACACAAAATAGCTGCTGTCTGAGCTGAGGTTAAGTATTTCTGGTCCAGTTAGAGATTCTCTCTTTTAGAGCTATAAATATTACACAGGTCATGGGTGGAACACAAGGAACTCAGAGCTTTGAAATACCTGAACATTTCTGCTTCCAAATACCATAAAATACAACTGGCTGACCCATCTAATGGTGCATTGTTGGCATTTGCTGAAGAGGGAGTGAGGGGACAGTTCATCACTAAACTCAACAGTCCTACATAATGCAGAGTCCTTAGTCTTCGCAGCCCTACCTACTTGGTGCCTGAAGCTCTTCATAGCTGCAATCAATCATTATTATTACAACATATTCCCATTTCTCCAAATCTATAATAAAAGAAAAAGAAAAGTTTTATGACCCAAACAAATCATTATACTACAGGAAACTTAAATGACAGCTTTCAGGAATTATCCTTCTAGTGCCTTTGTACTTCCTACTCCAATAAGATGGAGGTGGCCTTTAAGAATTTGAGTTAATAATATTGTCCTAGGTGAGGTAGATGCTGTTGGCCCAGGGAACACACTTGAAATCTACTGCTGTGGAGAAAATGTACCAATCAAAGGTCTCATAAATGGGCATGCAAAAAAAATTGCAACAGGTCATTTCATTGCTTCAAAGGGAAAGAGAGCAATGAAACACCTGTACCTTTTACTATGTACCAGACAGCGTGGGCTCCAGTTATCATTATCATCTTAAAGAAAAAAAAAATTCAGGCTACAGAGGAATTGAGTGTTTTGTCCTATGCTCCCACTTATCTAATACCTCCAGTTGTAATCTAATCCACCTGACTCTCGTGTCATCGTGCCCAATAACACCCCATGACCAAGGCCTTGGAATTTCTTTCAATTCGAAGACACTATCTAGTTTTGACAACTATGAATACTTGTGTTTCTAGCCTTGAATCACTGCTTTGTGTGAACAGGAAGCAATGTTCAGTCCTGTCATTGGCTCATAATCACCCAGATGATAAAATTTTTCTCATGAGTTAGACTGAAGGAAACTCTACTTTGTTCCTTGGCATGATTGGTAGAGCAAGGAACACCTGACTGTGACTCATGGGGTGACCCTTAATACTAAACCTCTTTACCTGACAGCCTGCTCTTAGTGCCAGCATGTAGATCCTCCAGCTCTATCTCTTTGCCTCTATCTCTGTCTGTTTGTTGTCTGTCATCTATCGTCTCTCTCTCTCTCTCTCTCTCTCTCTCTCTCTCTCTCTCTCTCTCACACACACACACACACACACACACACACACACACACATACACATATACACACACACATACATACACATACACAACACACACAACACACACATGCAGCACACACATAAAATACACACTTTTCCATTTCCTTTAGTGTATTACTGTACCATGTATACCAATCACAAATTTTCACTTCCAGCTCCTTAATACACAAGGCATAAACAATCCCAACATATTCTCAAAATGAAGGACCTCTCTAACTTCCTAAGATGCCTTTTCATCATAAAAGAAAGTGTTGGGGTTGTACAGGCACCTTTCTATTATCTTACTTCATGACATTCATCTCCTAAGACCCAAGAGCAGCAAAGAACCAGGTTTTGAAACTGATAAATACGATGTTCAGTCCCATGTTTCTTATCTACTGGCCTGGTCTTCAGTAAGGTCCTATGTGGCAGAAATTATTATCATCATCTCTATTTTGTAAATAAGAAAACCAAGATGCTGAGAGGCTGAGTGGCTGTGCTTTAAGGTTACACAGCAAACAAATGGCAGAGCTGGGATACTATCCAGAATTCTTATAGCTCCAAAGTTCACACAAACCCACAGTACTGTGCTATTTCCTGAGATGAAGGAAGCACATTTGTCACAGAGAGCTCTGCTCTTACCTGGAGTCTAGTGCTATAATCAGTTCTTTAACACTGAAAAAACATTTGGACCCTCTATATTGCCATCTTCACTACAGTGACTATTCCTGGGTGTACCTTTTTAACCAGAGTATGGATTATAATTCAAACACCTAAATACTTATTATTGGCATAGGGCAAGTACAGAGTTGAGGATATTATTCATAAATATGAATTAAATATGGCTTTAGTTGTGAAAATAAACCAAACCATAAGTGATACAAGGCTGACAAGGTGTACTATAGTATATGAGGGTTCCAGGTATTCCACTTCTTGACAACACTTCAGATTATCAGCCTTTTATTTTAGCCTTTCTGATGGATATGATTTGATATTTACTTATAGTTTTACCTGTACATACCTGGTGGCTGACAACGTTGAGATGGGTGGTCATTTGCATTTATGTTGAAGTATTTTGTAACTGAGTTATCTTCTTGAGGCATACTTGCTTTAAATAAGCCTAACGTGGATTTGTGCTGGTGATGACTGCTCTTCTTTAAAGGGTACCACAGGCTTGGTAATCTACAATCGAAATATATTGGTCATAGTTCTAGAGGATGGGAAGCCAAGGCACAAGGGATTCATTGTCTGGTGAGTGCCTGTTTTGTGCTTCACAGTAAGGAGCTTCCTTTTCCCTGATTGGTAATTACATCATCTTACTAAATTAAATGTTGATATATGTGAGGGGGATACTTCCTGAATGGACAGACTTTTAGACCTATTTTTAAATTTTGATAAAATGAAGAAAGGTAGAAAACATGAATTTTAATATTAATTCTAATATTAATTATTCATTTCCTACAAAAAATTAATGAAATGTGTTTCTATATTAATATTTAATGTAAGCATTGATAGATACAAATAGGTAATAGATGATAGATATACAAACATAGATGATAGTTGATACTTAACAGATGAATAATATAAAGATTATATATAATATGTAGAATAGATAGAGATTATATATTGAAAATATACATAGGCAGACATATATGATAGATAATTAAAAGATGACTATGTTGGTTTTTTTGTGCTCCAATATAGACTGGCGTACAAAGCCCAAAACTTTCCTGTAATTAATCTGATGCTTGGAAATGATTTTAGCTCAAAATAGAACTCCAAAAAAGGCTCAAAAGTAGCTACAAGTGGCTTCATAGAAAAAAAAATTGAAGGAAAGAAAGAACAAGAAAATGAGTGGGAACATGAAGTATCCTTAGGATGTAGATGACTGCTGCCATTTTCTATCGCAGCTGCAACAAGTTACCACAAAGACAGAGGCTTGAAGAAGCACAAAATCATAACCTTATTTCTGGGGGTTATAACTCAAACTTGGTTCTGTCTGTCTAGTTTAAACTCAAACTATTGGAAATTCTCTGTTCCTTTCTGAAATCCCTGGCTTTACATTTTTCTTCATTTGGGGTCTGGAGTGATGCTCCATCCATCCCATATTACAATCACCAAAACCAGACTGAAGGGTTAGACTGAAGGAAACTCTACTTTGTTCCTTGGCATGATTGGTAGAGCAAGGGACACCTGACTGTGACTCATGGGGTGACCCTTAATACTATACCTCTTTACATGACAGCCTGCTATTAGTGCCAGCATGCAGATCCTCCAGCTCTGCCACTTTTGTGGATGCCAACAAGTGCTTGCTGACAGAAGCCTGTTATAGCTGTCTCCTGAGAGGCTCCACCAGTGCCTGACAAATACAGAGGTGGATGCTTGCAGCCTACTATTGGACTGAGCACAGGGTCTCCAATGAAGGAGCTAGAGAAAGGACCCAAGGAGCTGAAAGAGTTTGCAACCCCATAGGAGAAACAACAATATGAACTAACCAGTACCTCCTGAGCTTCCTGAGACTAAACCATCAACCAAAGAACTCACATGGTGGGACTCATGGCTCTAGCTGCATATGTATCAGAGGATGACCTAGTTGGTCATTAATGGGAGGAGAGGCCCTTGGTCCTGTGAAGTCTCTATGCTCCAGTGTAGAGAAATGCCAGGGCCAGGACGTGGGAGTGGGTGCGTTGTTGGGCAGGAGGAGAGGGAGGGGATAGGGGGTTTTCAGAGGGGAAACCAGGAAAGAGGATTACATTTGAGATGTAAATAAAGAAAATATCTAATAAAAAAAAAGTTGGTTTAAAAAAAATCCTCTTGCAGAGGATCTGATTTTTTTTCCCCAGCACCTATGACCTATGTTGGACAGCTCACAACAGCTCATAACTCCAGCTCCAAAGACTCAACATTGCTGCCTTCTTCAGACACTTGCACAAACCACACACACACACACACACACACACACACACACACACACACACACAAATTAAAAATAAAATAAGCCTTATAATATTCTATTTTTGAAGACTTGTGTGATAAAGTGGAATACACAAAGATTGATCAGATAATGTCCATAATTTAATCATGTATAAAAAATAAGTGATGTGTTTCTAGAGTTAGGATATACACTAAAGGATGATTCTTCTCTCTAGCACAAGAGAAAACCTCAGCCCAATAAATAGTTGTTGGATTAAATTAACCTTCATTTGCCAAATCCTATTAACATCCAAATGCAAAAGAAAGGACCCGTGGTTTTACCATTAAGAAGAGAGACAGTAAGAATTAAAGACCAGAACCCCTGGACCCATTTATCATGATGTAATCTCTAGCTGTGAGACTGTGGGAGAAGGAGCTCCTTGACCTATCAGTATGGAAATCACTACATGTTTGCATTAAGAATTCTGGAATGTATATAATCAAAGTATATCAGGCAACCCACTGAAAACAAAGGGGGGATTTGCTGGAACCTTGAGCACACTGACTGAGTGCCCCCATGTAAAACATTTGAGTGACATACCAGTGCTTGCTAAATAAAGCACTTGGCATCCATATAGCCTAGACCAGCTTATCTTTAATGATGCTTCCAACTCTAACATCTGCTAGTCTTTAGAGAACTTCATCTTGAATGCACGGGTGTTTGTATTTTCTCACCTCCGGCTGCAGAAGATGATGTATGAAGCCAAACTGAAGTGCTTATGTCACAAGATGGAGAAAAGAGAAGAGATCAGAGCCCTTTCCCCTCATCCACAGACTGGAATCCCACTGCTCTGAGGAGACAGTGCCCCAGCTGTGCTGAGTTCAGCTTGACAGAGGCTGGGAGGAGACCTGAAGCAGCCTAGGCCTCCTTTCCAAAGGGTGTTATTTCATCCCTGCTTCCCAGATAATGTAACTGAGTCACTCAATTGAGCATAAAATAGAAATTTGGCTTCTTATCTGCCTCAGACCTGACTTTACTATTTTCTTTCTGCAAAATACATTTTTCACTATCTTATCTTCTAATAAACAATCCTGGCTCTGCAGCCTTGTGGCAATGGCTCTGAATGCATTTAGGAGACATATTTTTCCTCTCTCACTCCCTGCTTAAAATATTCTGTTTAAAAGCCTGCACCCCCACACACACTTTTAGAAAAAAAAAATATACATCCCATTTGTATGCTGTCTCCCTTTAAAGAACATACACATTTTTTTTTTCTTGAGCTGTCCTGATGGATCCTTCCCTATTTTCTCTTCTGCTCACATGATTGGAATTAAAAGGAAGACTTACTTCTGCAGCACTGGAGTGTGAATTGCAAGGGTGTAGGGACCAGGTCAGGGCCTCTCAAGGAGCCTCCTTTATGAGAAGGTCAATTTCTGGAGTGGTCAGACCTCACTGGGTTTTTGAAGATTGTACAGACATCAGAACATATTGATGAGAAGCCAGCTCCTGAAGTCTAATGCTGCCTCAAATACAGACAATCATATGTGCCACCAGACAGTGACTTTTAAGCCTCTGCTAAAGGAGCAGAGGGAAACAGTATTTGCTGGAACCTTTCTCACAATGTGAGAAAAAGCAAAAGCAAGAAGTTCCCTCCATTCCAGAGGGGAAACTGGAGTTCACAGTGCTAACGTGTGTCTTAAGAGTGGGATTTCAAAGCTGCCCTCTTGCCTTTAAGCTACTACTTTGAGAAAAAGCACTATACAGGCCCAGACACACATTGTGTGGCACAGCATTTATAGCTTATAGGCGACTGGTTTGTTCTGCCTGCAACCCTGAGAAGCAATAGCAGTGACTTCCTTGCCTCCACTGGTGCCCGTCTCTGGACTCCCAACTCCTCCTCCTCCTATGGTGTTCTAGGAAACATAGTAAGTTGTATGCTCATAGATGTCTCCGTTTGCAAAAGCATTCATGTCCAATACCTTTGCATTTTCTTCTAAAAATAAAACCTGACCCCTGGCCCATATGGTCCTGCTAGCATGCTCACCTAAAGGACATCCTCCCCTTAATCATGTTGTACACCTTTGCCCCCTGTAGATCTCCATGTTCATTGTTACCTTTCCTTAAAACAAAAACTGTACACCTCCTCACTCTGCATGTGTAACCTTACATGATACCTTCCCAGGGTTGCCTCTAACTCTGCAACCTACAGGAAACCATCTATTTAGTCTCTCCTTACACAGTTCAGTCAGCCACTTTCCTTCTCAGAATTCTACTCATCTATACCTGTGTGTTTATGCTTTTATGCATTCCATGCCTGTCTTTCCATCCAGTATATGGACTTTTGGGAGGAAAGGCTATGCCACCATTTTAAATACAGTACCCTGTTTGTAGTACCTGAACTGCACAAAGTAGGTTCTCAGACTGTAAGTACTGGGCAAGTGAATGAATTTGTTTCTCAAAATTCTCTACAACAGATTTTTTTCCCTCATTTTCTGGTAGTGAAATTAACTAGAGTTAATACCGATTATCTGGGGAGACTCTCCACACATAAGTAGTCTATATGAAGTGGATACTGTTCTTCCTATTTATAGTTGAGGAAACAGGAGCCCAGAGAACACATGCAGGGAACAGAGCACAAGATTGGCTAGGGAAGACTTTTCCTGTCAAGCCTTATGACCTCACAGCTAAGCCACCAATCACAAGAAAAAAAGAACCAGAAAAAATGTTTTTGGAAAGTTGCCTGAGAAGAGTTCAAAGTCTCTTCCAACATTTGTCAGTCTTAGGTCAATGGTAAATGCCAAAGAACAAAGAATGTCTCATAAGCTAGGGACCGTAGGGACTATGCTGGCAGGAGGCCTTCTGGAACAAGACCTTGCTTCTGCTTGTTTTCAATTGCCCTGGGGGCTCCTACCTTTAGCCTAGCTGCTCGATGCCCACCCCCAGGCCTCTACCAGGCCAAGAACTACATTTCTCTCTTACAGGCTGGAGAGGACAATGAGGTCAGTAGGGCCTCCAGTCCCTGCAGGAGTCCAGGGAAGATTAATTGAAGGAGAAAGAGATGATGCTGGGCAGGGTTGGAGATTTATGAGGGGGGAAAATCCAGGTCAAGGTCCCCAGGCTTTGTTTCTCTTTATCCCTATTTGACTACCACACTTCCAGAGCACATGCTTTCCAGCTCCTACTTCTCAAATCCCTTTGGACAAGAGTATAGCTAGCAAATGATCAAGACTTGAGGCTCTCAAGAGCTCTCTGAGCTCCAAGGAATGAGTGCTACTCAGAGCTTGTTTGAGAACCTCTGCCTGGTGTCACATATCACAGTGATCCAGGTTCAGGCTATTTGATCTATATCCATTTAACTTCCTTCATGAACTCCAGTGAAAACTAGGTCCTGATGGTGAAACACATCTTTAATCCCAGCAATTGGAAGGCTTAGACAGAGAATAGTATGTTCAAAACTAGCCTAGGTAACAAAACAAGAGTCCATCTGTGAAAAACAAAAATAAATACTCAATAAACTTTACTGATGTCAAATTGATATTTCTTCTCTCTAAGGCTCCCAATCTCTGCCCCATTTCTTATGCTGTATCTCTCATTTGGAATGAATTCCCACCTACTTTTCCATGGCACAAATTTTATAAAGGATATGGCAAAGGTCTATCTCCTGGGAGCCTTATGATAAGAGTCTATGTTAATGAAGAATGTCTTGTTTTGTTTTTGTTTTTCACTAAGTACTTTAAGTTTCACCATTCCCATGGGTTTAAAGCAATTGTGCATATTAATCTCATTTGCAACCAATGCCTAAGACCCTACAACATAGCACATCCTCCCTCACTTGTACCCCCAGACACAAGCTACACTGCTTCACTCTTCTACACTGCTGTTCTCTCTCCTGAAGATATTCTTCCCCTTTTCCTCAAGACAAATTGGTCTATTGTGATGGATAATATCAACTGTCAACCTGACTAGATCTGGAGTCAGCACAAGGTCATGCCTGTGAGGTTTGCTTGAGACGATCTCCCACATACCCACCATTTAGACATGTAGGCAATGTGTTTCAGGGGCAGCACAGACAAAAGGTGATATGAGGGGAAAATGTCTTGCCTGCTTGTCTTTGTTACTTGCTAGCGAGTTTAGCTATTCTGATGCTACCACTTCCTCTATTATCAACACTGCTGCAACCATCCTTTACTGAAATCAAAACACAGTTTCATTAGCCTTCTTGCATTGTCTGAAGCAGTGCCCTTGCAGGTATCCTCCAGTCCTTCAATAGTAGGATGGAGGACTGAGTCTCTGTTCTTTATTTTCTTCTCTATTTGTAACAGTCAATTCAGCTCACAATTCAGGGTACAGCTAATATCCACGGAGACATTTCCCTTTCCAGAAAGAAACTGATTACAGAAAGAGTCAGAGAAAATCAATAGCTTGAACAAAATCTAATCTACATTTTTGTAGGAAAAAGACATTTGAACTTTTTCTCTTTTTTTTTTATATACAAATTAGTAATAGGGTTGTTACATCTATCAGTGTGGCCTAAGATCCTCCATCAAAGGGAACTCTACTCTTGTGCGGCAGCTCTTCTTTGTGACCCATGGAAAGGAGCCAGCCAGATATATTTCCAGTTCTACTTAGCAGCAGCCCCCTGAGATCCACTGAGATAACAGAGACAGCAGCAGGACTCATGGACCACCCCATTGAAGGGTCGATCGGTTTATCAACCAACATTTCCTGATGCTCATATAAACAAAGTGCCCTAGACTTCCTGGCTCCAGACTCTCTGGCAGGGTTCCAGAACTGTAAAATAAAAGCAACTTCCCACACCTGAGCATATTGACCACCCAAGGGCAGCTGCCAAAAGAAGAGACTGTAGACATGAAAATAGGGCTCACCCAAAAGCTAGGAAGCACAGATCTTCATCATGAAGGAAGACATGCTCTGGACATTCACTTACCCACTTACTGAGCATCTTTTATAAGCCTGACATGGAATAGATGACCCTTCCTGAAAAATACAGTTCTAGTCATTTGGCCTTTCTTTTGTGACTTTTTCCCATTAGCAATGTTCCCTTCTTTACTAGTTGGATAGGGCTACTATAGCCAAGTTCCAGATACTGGGTGGCTTAAACAATAGACATACATTTTCTCAGAGTTTAGAGACTAGCTTTCCAAGATCAAAGTGTGGTTCCAGAATTACTCCTGATTGTGGTCTCAATTGAGTAATTGTCTTTATCAGGTTGGTCTGTGGATGTGTCTCTAAGAAATTGTCTTAATTGGTAATTGTAGGAGAGTCCAGCCCACTGTGGGTGATAACATTTCCTGAGCAGGTGGCTCTGGTTTTATAAAAAAGGTAACAAGAGTATGAACTTGAGCACCCCAGAAAGCGAACCACCAAGCACTATTCCTTTCATGGTGTCTGCTTCAAGACTCTGCATTAAGTCCCTGCCCTGACTTCTTTCAATAATGGATCATGCCATGGAATTATAAACCAAATAAATCCTGTCCTCCCTCAAGTTGCTTTTGGTCAGAGTATTTTTACTGATGGCTACAAAAAGGAAACTATCACATATGGAGGAGTTTGACTTCTTCCTATGAACTTGAAAGGGATGATGCTCATTCTGTAACACCTTTCAGTTATAAGGTACGTTGAGTTTTGAAGTTCACAAGACATTTTAACTACTTTCAAGAATGTGGGCACTGAGCATAGACAAACTTGTAGGCGACTCTCAGATTGACTGTTTAAAACTGCCTGCCTTTTAGCCCAGTTCCTTAGGGATTCCTGGTTTTACTCTGTATAATGAAATAATTTTATGTGCAGTCTAAGCATCTTGATAGGATTAGAGGTTGAGTTACAGAGGGCACTTAATGAGCATTACCAATGCTGCTAGTGGTATTTATTAAGGACAACAATCGTACTCTGAGATGAGATTAGTCTGGGTTTGGACACAGATAATGACAGCCAACATTTCTGGAGCCACAAAGAAGTATTCTAAGTGGATTTGCTCATTTAGTTCTCAAAACAACCCACAAAGTACAAAGCACAATGATCCCTTTTCACAAATAGAAAGCTGAAGTGCAAGGTTAAGTAAAATATCTTCAAGGTCATACACAGCAAAACCCAGGCTTCAAACTCCTAAAACTACACACTCAGTGCTATTGTATCTCATCCACTAATCTACTGACTCTCTCTCATGGTCTCTGTTGATCAAAACAGTAACTGCTAAATTATGAGATGTTCAAGAAAGGTTACATCTCTTTTTGATTGAGTTTCATAATTTTTGTAGATTTTTCACAAGAGAAACAATTGTGACACGTTTCAAACAGAAAAGACAATATAAAATTTTTGAGTCCTCTACAAATGAGCTGATGAACCCCTTCACTCAAATTCTGCACATTATAAACAGCTTAAATCCATCATCCTTTAGAGCCAAGAATGTTGATTAAAATACTTTTATAAAGTAAAAAACAAAGCTAATATTAAAAATCCAGTTTTATTAATCCCCAAAGGAAGAATTTTATTAATTCCTTTAGAATCCAATAAAAGTGTGTTTTTTAATCAACTTTGTTTTCTAACTCTGCTCAAGTGTCAACTCATAGCAAAGTATCTCACATTTCTTGAGAAGCTTCAAAATACAGAGACAAATCACAGAGATGTGGACTCAGACCTTGTAGACAATCCAGTTGGATAAGAGAAACCTGAAATACAGTCAGAGCCATCAAGTTAATATTGAAAAAGCACTGTTTGTAATAATGATGGCTATGGTTATTTTGTCTCCACTCAAACAGAAACCAATTGATCTAGAGCAATTTCTGGAATGTAGCACAAACCCAGTGAATAACAGTTAAAAAAGTTTGCAAGAGAATAATCGTGGAGTATCATATTGACATAGTGAGAAGTTTAATTTCCCAAATAACATAAGCAATCTTTTTAAATTAAAAAGCACCATTATCTAGCTGTTTTTGTCCTCTGGGGTTGGTAGTGGTGTGTGTGTGTGTGTGTGTGTGTGTGTGTGTGTGTGTGTGTGTGTGTCTGTATGTGTGTGTGGCGGGTAGTGGTGGTGGTGTGTATGTTTTAATGATACCGTTATTTTGTTTGTTGATTTGTGCTTTGCTTTTGTTTTTCTAAATCACCTTGAGGCAATTAGGATGAGGAATACATCTGTGAAAAGGAAAATAAAAAAAATATCAATTATGTATGCATTACTGAGTAGGGATGATGTTGGTCTAGATTGAGGGTAGCCAAGTGAAAACAGGAAGATGAGTACTTCTAATCATAAGATAGTCCAGTGGACTGGTCGTAAGAGATAAAGGGAAACAGAAACTAAGTGTGCCTTGCCTGCATGGCATCCCTTGGACATCTGGTATATATGACATTTGCTAAGTTAGGAGTAGTGTATAGTAGGATGGACCTAGTTTTAGGAAAGGCAGCAATCACAGATTCTGATTTGGATATATTAAGTATAAGATGTCTGTTGCCATACAAGTAGAGATAATTAATAGTCATTGGATGTGAAAGTCAGTAATGTCCTATGTAATGAGTAGTCTAACAGAAGCATTTGAGTCAAAAGTAAAACATGCTGTTTCTCTATAGCATTCATAACCAACTTGAGCCAAAGTACTCAGAAATAGAAGTTTCTATTGTGATGAGAGGGTGGGACTTGGAGGAAAGGTAGGATGGGGGCTTTGGTGAGGTTGTAAAGTAAATAAATGAATAAATTAAAGAAAAAATTTCTGCTGTGAGCCTAATATTCTTCCAACAGAAAATTGAAGACATGCAGTGGGTTCCCACGTCCTATGAAGGGTTTCTCCCACACCCAGTAAATGTTATATGGGAGTCACCAGTACCCACATACAGTTAAAGTCCATCCTGCAGACTGTGGGTTTAATCAGATGCATGGCTTCATCGCTTGGGCTTAATGAGGTAAACCAGACCTCCGGTAATATTGCCTGTATAATTGACATGGTTCTCTGGGAAACATTACGCTTTATAATGAAAATACTGTATATAATTAGAATCTAATAGGAAGAAAATAGTAATTAGCCAGAATTAACTGAACAGACGCAATCAGGCAAATAAAGGTTATCCTCAGGAGAGGACCCTTCAGAGTTCAAATGCACATCCTATAATTGTAGCAAAGCCCCAGTAATTAAGGGTAATTTTTTTCCTGCATCGTAGATTGTGGTGTTTGTGGAAGAAGAGGTTATTTTCTTCTTTGCATTTTTGCTTTTTTTTTTGTCCCCACTGGGGAAATGAGTCTGGTCAAGATATAAATAGAAAGTTTCTAGAAGGTTATAGACACATACTCCACAGATCCCTAGAAGTAGGGTGTCATGCAGAGGAGAAATAGAAGATATCAGAGCATAAAACTCTAGATGCAAAGGTCATGTCGGGTTTGATCTCTAAACAGCTGGATGACCCTAATGATTGAGTATCTTATTACAATTCTAACAGTAACTACTACCTATTGAATCTCCACTTACTATGAGCTATCATATTGAGCATGTCTCATGTATTATATAATTTTTGTGTTCCTAACAACTAGGTAAACATATCTCCTTTTTCATGTACTTTAATGCAAACATTCTTCATCCTACTTAAGATTAAACCCCATAGTCCAAAACATACTTAAGATGACAGCAATTACAGTTCTCTACAAGATTATGCTAAGATGCCACTGAAACTATGCCCCCGTTCAAGTTGTATTAGGAAAAGAAAAAAAAATCAGACTTGTGTACCATTTACATTAAGTACTTCAAAAGAATCTATAATTCTTGAACCCAAAACATGAGCTCTCATTTTACACCATCTTCCCAGCAAAGCATTCAGTGTTTGGGAGAAGTTCATATGATGCTGCAACCATACATATTTCTGTGAAACGGGAACTCTACATGTGGCTATAGGTCAATGTCTTCTCAATTATCATATGGCTTATGGTTGTGTGAACCAGAAGGCCAGGGATGAATGTTGTGCTCATCAGCAACAGTTAAGCATAGATGGCACTTATTTTGCCATATTACATCCAGCATAATTCAAGACTAAATACCCTTACTTGAATGAAGATAGACAGACACTAGGGGTACATAGCCTAGTCCAGAAAGCATGGTGAGGGGTGAAAAGAGGGAAGAGCAAACAAACATCTACAGACACAAGCTTCATGCAATACGTGCAGTAATAAAAATATCACCACTGTTAATATAACTAAAGTGTGCTTTTGAATTCTTCCTGGAAAGAATAGAGACAAGGATAAAAGACTCCTGAAAAAAAAAACATGGCTTCCTGTATGCAGAAGTCAGAGAAAGAAACTGTTGTGGAAAGAGCTAATTTGGATAAAGACACGATGGCAAATGTGTAATGTATGTCATAGGGAGATACCTGAAGCTCTGTGGATGCCAATGTAGACGTCCAGGCCTCACCTAAAAGAAACAGACATACATCCGGTGCCTCTCTAGACTTCCATATTCACCTTTCCCCTGAGTAGTAGATTTGATCAGTGAGGCTTAGAAATAGTTCATTCTGTCCTTTTAGAGAGATGCAAGAAGAAAGAAGAAAGCTGTCTTCTAGACATGAATACTTTTGGAAGTTCCTCACTTTCCTCTACAATGTTTTTGTTTTGTTTTTGTTTTTGTTTTTCCTGTTTCATCTTCTCCATCAGATTCAAGATAGGTGAGTATCACAGTCCATAACCAGGAAGGAAGGAAGGAAGGAAGGAAGGAAGGAAGGAAGGGAGGGAGGGAGGGAGGGAGGGAGGGAGGGAGGGAGGGAGGGAGGAAAACTTACATATTCTTTCAGATAGCTCTACCCTTAGTAAACATGACAGTAGTTTTGTTATTTGATCTATCTCTCACTCTTTCTCACAAGAGGGAGAGAGAGAGGGAGAAGGAGAGAGAGAGAGAGAGAGAGAGAGAGAGAGAGAGAGAGAGATTGATTCTCCCTGTGTGTTTAAATGACTCCAAACTAGAAGAGAATTGGATATTAGTATCCCTAGGATTCCTGCTATGTGCTTCCAGATTAGTATGTGAGTTGGCATCTCGATCACAGAATATGATACAAATACTGAAAGATAAAGCTCGAAAGGTGCACAAGAACACCGAATGAATTTAGAGGAAACTTTTAGGTACAGGTTATTTTGAAGCTGAGGATTGAAAGTTGGACATGAACATCTCGAGCTTTAAGAAAGGGTCTCTCTTTCTCTGACCAGTGAAAGAAGCATTGTAGGCAATACCATAAGAACTCAGGGTGTGGACAGGAGGAAGAACAGATTTCTTTAGAAATAAAGGAATAGAGAACAAAATCACCCCACAATCTCAATGTTCTGCTGTCTGTACAATATATTAAATCCACTGAAGTCTAAAATGTATTCTCTCTTTAAGGAATGAGAATCTATTCTTACATTGCCTATCTATCATCTGTATATTGAGACTTGTACCCAAATCAAGTTTATATCTTGGTTTCTAACATCTCTCACCCTCAGGAATATGATATGGATCCTAAAAATAATATACAAGAGAATAAAGAAACCAGGGGGTTATATATACATTACTGGATTATGAATGGGTAGTCATGGGACCACCAAGTTATAGATCATCCTTATAGTCATGGATTGCTTCACAATGGGAATAAATTCTAGAAAAAAAATCTATGCTTGGTTTTCTTTGTCATTATGTGAACATGATAGATTACTTCCGTTTTCTTAGAAAGTGTCAGCCAAACAAATGTGGCCTTTAGCTATACTCAACCGATGCAGTAAACATGAAGTATACAAGGCTTCAGATGCTATGCCAATATACTGTTTTATAGTATACTTTCATAAGTAGTGTGTCACACATAAAAACATTGTTAAAAGCATAGTATAATAAACGCATATTTCATTAGTGCTGTCAAGTATTACATATGGTACATAATTGCATATGTCCTGTGCTTGTGACTGGTAGTGCACTGGGGTTTTTTACACTTCTCAGTGATGCATTGTGCTTTAATGACACTTCAGCATCACGAGTTGACAACCCTTTAGTTTTTGTATATGCTTATGAGTCCACTGATTCCAGTGCCTGAAAAGTCATTACACAATGCATGGCTATTTGTTAAGCACTGGCTATATGCAAAGTTCAGTGTTACAAGGCATGGAAATGGTGCAAAGACAGGCTACATCTAATTCTTTTATTTGCAGAGTTTACCATACCACAGATGAGATTTGCATGAAGATTCTTACTTTAAGGTAAGAGGAAATAAGATGATTGATTTATTTGCTATAAAGTGCTCTGGGCAGGGCAAGGAAGACAACAAACTGAAAGAGGAGAAATTTCCATGAAAAGGTTATCCTAAAGTTGAGGGTTCAAAGTAGGAGGTAAAAATTCAGTGCAATTCAGCGATTTTTTTTTTAATTCTGTCGTGGAAGTAGCATCAAAGCAATGCAATAAGAAATCAGAGTTGGGACACAGAGCAGGACAGGAAATCCCAAGGCTCACCTACTCCATGTAAGGAAACATTGTGAAACATGCATCAGAACCAAACTGGGTGAGTAAGATGACTCGGCAGGTTAATGTGCTTCCAATTGTGTCGGAAAGGAGAGCTCTGACTCCTGAAAACTGTACCCTGACCTCCTTCATACACTACTGTAACACACACACAAGCACACACAGAGATATATATAGAGAGAGAGACAGAGAGAGACAGAGACAGAGAGACAGCGATAGATAGATAGATAGATAGATAGATAGATAGATAGATAGATAGATAGATAAATGTAAGACTTAAAGACCAGACCAGACTCTTGCAGGAAGTCAAATGTTAGTTGAAAATGGCCTTTTGCGTTTTACGGAGATATTTAAACAGTAGGAGAAGTCAAAGAGGGCAGCATTTTATGGCAAAATCACCCTATAGAGGAATAAAGGAGGCTTTTGGCTGTGCCTCCTTGGCACATGTGGCCTAGTGAGTTTTGGGAAGTGATATCAGATCAGGCTTGGCTGGCCTCTGCCTCCTTCCTTCTCTCTACCAGAAGCAGGACCTGGTACATCTCCAGTGACCACAGGTGGAACATTCCTGTCTGAGCCTCGAATTTCTAGTATTAAAGCCACTTAATACCTAATTACTCAATAAGCCACAAAGCCTTTGGAGAGCTTCTTGATTTAGAGCCAATCAGATTTGTCAGAAATTTCCAAAAAGTACACAATGCTCTTGGAGGTCTCGGAATAGCTACGTCAGTGGCCCTAATGGAACATAATTTCCTGTAAAGGAAAACTAATTTAATATTTTCAGGTATTATGTAACCAAGTGCCCAGGGACTGAGCGAAGATGACTGCTAACAAGAAGCAACCAGAGTACAGTACCCTCATGGAATCGGAAAACCATTATGGTTTTCAAGGCTGGCATGATCAGCCTTCTCTTGAACTTCAGCTGCCAACATGTTGTGTGGCCTCATCTTCCCACACACCAACTTACAGATTATTTTTGATAAGGCACACATAGCCAATTTAATGAATCATGGCACTTTCTCCTAGCAAGCCAGATGCAAGACATCAAACTCTGTCTCAACACAGTGCTCTAGGCAGCCACAACCAACTGCTCAGATTTAAGACAAAACATGGTCTGTATTTGCCATCCTTGGTTAGGAAGAATCTTGGTAAATTTGGTCTAGGTATAGCTTTAGTCTCAGTAACTCCCCCCAAAACAACATAAATACATTTTCTTTTCATGCCTTGAGACTCTAGTGAGAAGGAAACCTGGATTTTTGTTGTTGTTGTTGTTGTTGTTGTTGTTTTGGTTTGGTTTGTTTGTTTTATACAGTCCCTTTACATTCCACTCACTGTCCCACTCCTTGTCAGCCCCTCCCACAGTACATCTCCCATCGCCCCACTGAATGGATGGGGGTCTCCTGAGTATCTATCCACCCTGGCATTTCAAGTCTCTGCAATAAGGCTAGGTGCTCCCTTTCCTGCTGAAGTCCAACAAGGCAGCACAGCTAGAAGAACATATCCCACATACAGTCAACTTTTGAGTTAGCCTTTGCTCCAGTTGTTCGAGACCCACATGAAGACAAAGCTGCATATCTGCTGCATACATATGGGAAGACGTAACTCCAGCCCATGTATGTTCTTTGGTTGGTGGCAAACCTGTTTCTAACCTAGGCCTTCCTCCTGCCTCTACATATTCCAGACTCTATGATCCCAAGCTGGCAGTGTTATGACATGACTCAGTTAAGGCAATTTAACTCCCATGGACTCAGGAACATATTTTCTGCTACAAGTATGATAGTAGTAATCTGGACCCAGGTGAATTTCATGACCATGAGGATGCAGAGTCTAAGACATCATGTTTCTTTTGATGCTATGTGGTACCAAGGGATGTACTTGTGCCACCAGGATTATTGAGTCCTAACGATAGAGCTTTTCAACTTAGCATGTCTTCACTACTTTCCTATTCCCTAGTGTCAAACCATTATGAACCAGGGCTTTTTTCTGAATACCTCCAAATAGAACATCATGTAATTTCTCTAGCCTTACAGAGGTCCCTCTTGCTCAAGTGAAAAGTTGAGAATCTGTTTTAAATGAACTGCTACTGCAGGCCTTCCTGTACAGGAACTTCCCAGAAATCATAGAGTTTACCCCAGAAAAGTTAAACTAAGCCTCTTTGGCAGGAAGAGGTTTAAAGNTTTTTTCTGAATACCTCCAAATAGAACATCATGTAATTTCTCTAGCCTTACAGAGGTCCCTCTTGCTCAAGTGAAAAGTTGAGAATCTGTTTTAAATGAACTGCTACTGCAGGCCTTCCTGTACAGGAACTTCCCAGAAATCATAGAGTTTACCCCAGAAAAGTTAAACTAAGCCTCTTTGGCAGGAAGAGGTTTAAAGGACTTTAAAATTATCTTGGCTAATTTTCCAGAAATGCATCTTCTGCTCGTATGTGGAACCTATGCATCAGCTTTTTATCAAAAGCTCCCTTGTGATTTTGTATGTAGACTTGTTTGAGATGTTATAATTGTAAAAGAGTGCCAATTCCAAAAAGGAGTTTCCTCTGGACAGTAACCCCAGTGGGATTCCATCTAGAATAGTAGAAAAACAATCTAGCTGCTACCTTGAAATAACTTAAGATGGTTTTAATTATCTTTAAAATACTCAGAACTGATGTCTAAGTTTGTAATCGTCCATCCATCCATCCATCCATCCATCCATCCATCCATCCATCCATCCACAGCACTGATCTCTTGTTGTATATTAGGCATGGTTGTAAGATACAGGCAATCTAAGTAGTGGGACATCTCCTTTTAAATCAAGGTCTCTTTTGATTCTATTCAAAGCAGTTTCTGAACTTGAGCTGAGAACTCTAGAAAATTCCCATATACTATGTTGCTTAAAACAAAATGATTGACTGATGTCAATTGTTTTTTTTTTTATTTTCTCTACATTTTTAATTGAGAAACTATTGTATTATAAGATTTTCAAGGTAATCATACTATGTTTAATTTTCTTGCCATTGTTATTATGATAAATTTTATTATAATCTATTTATAATAAGAAAATAATTTTATGAAGAAGAGAAGTAATAGGCACAACATTGCCCAGCACTTATGGAGTTTAATTGTCCTCTTATCTATGTTAGTATATAATGTCTCTCCTCCATTTATTTACTAATCCAATAAAATACAAAAATATTTATCGAGGTCTTTATTATACCTGACACTAAATAAATATTCAAAAGAACATACTAAGTGTATATCCCCCTCATCATTCCAGAAGAACCATTAGGCTCCTGTAAAATGTGACTTTGGAATGATTTGGGACTTTGCAGAACTCTTTCACAGTCATCTATTGTACATTGTACACCACTTTATACTACCACTGTAAAACCCAGGCAAATATTAACAATGTGTGTTGTAATGCCATTGTATCTACAAAAAAAGGCAGTGGGCTAACATTGACACATGGAGTTTAGTTTGCTAACTGTTTCAGTGAAATAAAACTTGACCTAAAAGGCAGATGAAGATTTGTCCAAGGTCCCTCACCTGTTACACAATGCATTGGCCTTCAGTCCATACATACCTGTAGGACTTTTCCACCATTAACCTCTATCTCCCAACTTGGATAGAACATCATCACAATATTACCATTTGACAATGGAGATTCTTCATTGTGGACCGGAAGGAGAGAGACGGGAAGAGTCAAGCACATGATAATCCCAGGGTCCTGCCCTGCTTCTGTTTCACCCTCCCATGCCTATTGCTATGACATCTGTTAACTCAGGAAACTCAGGGGACCCATTCTTTCATCATTGTGTCTCCCCCAGACCCCTAAGTTTTATCTGTTTTGATTAAGGCCAGCTTATTTTACTCAAGATAGGTTATTGCTTTTTACAATTCTATCTCAAGAATATAAGAACAAAACAACCTATTTTTAATAAGTTGACAATAATTGTAAAATATTTAATGTGCTAAGTTTGATTCTTGATCATTAGCTTCAGTCTAATGATCTTTTGTCAGTCCCATATCCAAACAGGATGCCCATGTTACAGTTTGCATAGAAAATGTTGCCAAAATGGCACATGTTAAAACATGATCCACACTATTATTGGAAGCTGAAGAACTTTAAGAGCACTAGGACAAACAGGTCATTAGTTCAGGGACTCTATCTAGGTCATGACTATGGAGATTTTATGCCTCTGGCCCTTCCTGTCCCTCCTTCTTTCTCTTTTACAATGAAATGAAGAAGCCCCATTGTCCTATTCTATCCAAATGCATAAGGCTAAGAAACCACAGGCTGACCCTCTGAAACACTGAGCCAGGATAAATTCCCTCCGACCTTTTTATGTCTGGCATACTGATTCCCGTGATGTGAAATTAATGAATATAATACTTCATTTGTTCACACATATTATGCTTTTCCAATTTAAAGTGCTTTTTAATGTAAAAACATTTTCAGCCTTATTTCTAATATTCTTTGAAAATATCATACTTATATAGTGAAGTAGGCTTATACCCATTTCCTATTTCCCCATTTTATTCCCCCAACATCCCCTCCTACAGATCACTTTTTCAATACTATGTCATAGTCCCGTTCTCCTTCTCCCCTTCCCCTCTCCTTCATTTGATACTCACTAAATCCAGTTAGTAATGCCCATATGTCTCAGTGAGGAGCTGAACACTAGAGAATAGACAACTTAGTATCCATGATCCAAAAAGCAATGAGTTTCCTTCTCCCTTGCAGCTATCAACTGTTAATAGCCATGCAATTAGTAATTGTGCCAAACAAACATCTTCTTTTTCAACTATTCTTTCTTTTCTTAATATTGAATATTGGCTTTTGTATTACATAAACCCTTTGGTTCATCTGACTCTTCTTTATCATAGTTTCATTTGATTATTTTGTGTCCCTATGTTTACTCTTAAATGATTCTAAGCCATTTAACTCAGAAGGCTCTTATCTAATCCATCTGCTTTCCACATATAAAACTACTTCCATTCATTAATTTATCCATCCAATCATCCAATGAGTATGAATTGATCATAGACAGGGAGAGGTGATGGAATGTTGATCAGGACTAGCACAGTTCTAGCACTTCTGAAGAACACCAGGTAGTAAGAGATATCAAAGTTAATAGAATAATTTTTAAAATATAGTTCCTATTGCCAATACTGAGCAACAAACTCACAGGAGATGTCTGACTAATATCATTCGTTTACATCAACCATCAAGATTAAAGCAATGTGCCATATAAAATCTAACCATTGATTGGATGTGAAAGGTTGAACTGGAACTCCATAAAACCTAGAGGAGCAACGTTCTTCACCTCAAACCTGATGCTCTATTATAAGACTCTAGGGAGGAAAATACTCTATACCTCATTTCAGGAGATCCATGAATTGCCACGCTGTTGGAAATGTTTCCTCACACTTTATCTTGTAACAACTTCTTGTTGGAAGGGCCCTAGGTATCATCTTGGGCAACCTCTTAATATTACCAATGGAAAACTTAGTGTCAAGATAATATCAGAGATTTGTCCAGATTCATACAGTCTGTAGAGGCAAAACTAGGGCTCTGGCCAATCTCCTGAATCCATCCCAATGATCTTTCCCAAGTATTGAGGATATATTTTACCATTATGATATTTCTAAACACAAAATATACATCTTCGGTTCAGGTTGATTAATGATTGTAGTAGTAACAATACCTACTGGTTTTGCTAATATCTGTATACTTTTCAGGTATAGGAAACCTTTTTTTTCTTTTTCTTTTTTTCAATTTTTTATTAGCTATTGTCTTCATTTATGTTTCAAATGCTATCCCAAAAGTCCCCTATGCCCTTCCCCACCCCCTGCCCTGCTTCCCTACCCACCCACTCCCACTTCTTGGCCCTGGCATTTAGTTCTTTTAGTGGGGTTCCAGTAGTCCAGTGTGACTTGATATTGGTCTCCTCCCCTTTCTTTTTTTTTTTCTATGTGTCATCTCATCTTTGTGATATCTCATCTGAGATATCTATTCAGCTGTGGACCTCAGGCCAGAAAACAGAAGTGAATCTGCACAGCCAGCCTGACTTCTCTTTCTGTACCACAGCAGGCAGAACACAATTGGCCATTTGTACAGCGTCAGCCTGTGATCCCCACTGCATACTAATCAGGCACTAGAAATAGATGCATCAGGGGCAAAAACATTTACTGGCAACACTATCCTGCTTCAATCTTTCACCTTCACTGGGTAATGAGATGAACTAGAACATTAAAACCAACAAACAGCCTTTGGTGTTTACAGCAAATGTTTGCAAGAGCGTGGGAGCCAGAGGTACACTGGGGAACATCTGGATTTCTGGAAACTGTGTGATTACACAGATGTGTTAGATGCATCAGGCTGCAAAAATATCCTGTGATGTATGTCAAGAAGAAAAATAGCCTCCCAAAATGGATTTTTCTACGAGTTATCAATCACTGAAAAGACACTAAAGAGAATAGACAAGACTCCAGGCTCAGCAGATATACTCAAAGCCAGAGTGAAGTGTGTACTTTAGAGAGTGAGCCTAGTTGACAAAGAGCAGGAAGATAGTGGGACCTAACAAGTCCAGGATGCTATGTATACATACCTTTTTAAATTTTTATTTTATTTTTAATTTATTTTTGACATTCCATATTCCATTTTCCACACCCTCATCCACCCTCCAACTGCTCCACACCTTCTCCCCACCCCACCCCACCCCGTATCCACATGGATGCCTCCTACCCCACCTCACCTGACCTCTAAACTCCCGGGGGCCTCCAGTCTCTTGAGGGTTAGGTGCATCATCTCTGAATGAACACAGACCCAGAAGTCCTCTACTGGATGTGTGTTGGGGGCCTCATATCAGCTGGTGTATGCTGTTTGGTGGTCCAGTGTTTGAGAGATCTTGGAGGTCCAGATTAATTGAGACTTCTGGTCACCTGCAGGATTGCCCTTCCCCTCAGCTTCTTTTAACCTTCCCTAATTTACCAACAGGTGTCAGCTGCTTCTTTCCATTGGTTGGGTGCAAATATCTGCATCTGATTCTTTCAGCTGCTTGTTGGGTCTTTCAGAGGGCAGTCATGATAGATCCCTTTTTGTGAGCTCTCCATAGCCTCAGTAATAGTGTAGGGCCTTGGGACTTCGCCTTGAGCTGGATCCCACTTTGAGCCTGTCATTGGACCTTCTTTTCCTCAGGCTCCTCTCCATTTCCATCCCTATAATTCTTTCAGACAGGAACAATTATGGGTCAGAGATGTGACTGTGGAATTGTAACCCCCATCCCTCACTTGATGACCTGTCTTCCTTCTGGAGGTGGGTTCTATAAGTTCCCTCCCTACTGTCTGGTGTTTCATCTAAGGTCATGTATCCAAATCTTAAACACTTATATTCCTCTCTATATAAGCACCCTTTTGCATAGATTGGATGGCATTGGGAGAAATAAAGGAACTTCCTTATGTCTCTCAAATTCTGTGCATTGCTCACAGGTATCCTCAAATGGCTTAGGGACATTCATGGTTGTCTGAATCCAAGTATAGGTGTTATTCCTCAAATATTATCTACTTCTTTTGAGATAGAGTCTTGATTAAACTGAAATCCACCAAGTGAACAAGGTTGGAAGGCCAGCCAGACACAAGGATTCACTTGCCCTTGATTCTCTAGTGCTGGAAATTCAAATGGACACCATCATACTTGGTTTTGTTTAATTGATTGTTTTTTGTTTGTTTGATTGTTTGTTTTCATGAAGGTTCTGGAGGTATCCCTCACATCCTCATGTTTGCAAGGCAAGATGTATACAGACTCTTCTTTTAGAATGATATCCACCCTGAGGAGTTTCACTATAGCAATAAAAACACTTCAAAACTAACAAATTCTTTACATAAAGTCACAAAGGCTTAGGACTCTAAAACAAATTTCATTATAACTTTGCATGCACCCTGGACAAGTTCCAAACTCAACAAGATACTCAGGACCAGAAGACATGATTTTCTTTCCATATGGGAGTCAAAAATATATGTCAGAATCATTGTAACAATTAGGGTAGGTTGCTATGACAGGTGACCACATGCCCAGACAGATTAAATCAGTATTTATTTATTTTAAAACATAATTCAGCATCTCTGAATACTGCAATTAGAAAGTAGTATAGATGGAAAAATTATTAGTAAAATAAATAAGTATAAAAATATACAGTATGAATGAGAAATGTTGGAATTGAAAACTAAAGTTATACATTGTGTATGCTACATGTGGGGAGAACCTTTTCACCAGACCAAGGAAATCTTGTCAGATCTGATTTTTTTGACACTGAAATATGCAAACTCTTAGTCCTACAACAAAAACTCACCAATGAAACTGTATGTGTTCTATCTGGAGTAATTTGTAAAGGAACCAACCAACCCCCACATCAGCAGACAGCTATACATGGTTAAGGCACATGAATGCCAAACTACTGACCACAGGACATAGGAGAGAGTCTCATATAATCTGCCTCTCCCTGTGTGGATTTATGAACTGACTAAAATGAAGCCATAGCAGTTTGATGACTACCCAAGAATTCTCAACATTCTGGATGAAAACAGACACGTTTGGAGTTTGCTGTTGGTCTTTCCTTTCTACCCTGGAGGAAACAGAAGCTCCAAAAAGTAAATCCTACATTCAGTAAAAATCATTATAAAACACATAGATTAAAGCTGAAACATGAATAGCATTAGTGATGGGAAAACCTGCATTGATCATGTTTATTTCACCCCTCTGTATCCAGCTCTTTTGGTATTTCCCAAAAGCTTTAAAAATATCACTGGGGCATAAAGTTATTTGGGTGTATTTACCAAGATTTATTTTTATAAGAATTTTAATTGGGGATATTCTGAGGGGTCCCCAAAAGACCATAATGTACCACCCACAACCGTGAGAAAAACGAAAAAACTTATTTTAAGGTGTAGCAACAATTCAGAGAGTCTATATCAGAGAAAAAACAAAACAGTCTTTTAGGAAAAGTAGTCCCTATATGCCTCTCACATTCTATGACCATCGCAGAAAAAAAATTGATAAAGATACAGAGGTGTACTTTTAATACGAGACCACTAAGTGAAACTCACTGGAGGCAGTGCCCAGGAATCCACACACTAACATGGCTCCCTGATGATTCTTAAATGCAATAAAGTGTAAATGTTACCAAACTCATCAAAGTCCTAGAAAGGGGAGAAGAGCAATTAAAGCCAGTCTTTAACTCATCTGATGACTAGATGCTATACAGGTTGATAATGTGGTTATTTATGTTTAATTTCACTGAGTGCAATGTGCAGTTTATTCCACTGTGGGAGCACAGTTATTCTCCATATGCCCTGTGCTAGTCTTCAAGGGAAAACCAGAGTTAAAAAGAACCCCTTTGCCCAACAACTAGGGCCATCTGCCTCTGTCTTGAAAATATTTTAAGACACAAATTGGAAAAGCACGGGTCACCTTCCAGCCCCCTCCATTCCCTGTACCAGACAGGGCCCCCACCATTCTACAAATGAGACCCTGGAGGGCTGGTTTGAAATGAGAAATTACTTTACCAAAAGCGACTCAGGGAAATTAGGGCCTCCCTACCTTGGAGGCATCAAGAGACAGTGGACAAGGGCTGAAAGAAAAGAGACAAAACGCCCATTCCAATAAGGAAACGGCTTTAATCTATCAAAGTAATTCTCCTCCTTTCAGGAAGAGAGAACATGAAATTGCACAAAATGACTTACAGAATGGCACCCAGTCTGATTAGCATGGTAAGGCCCAGAACTCTCTGCACTTAGTATGTAAGGTAGAAAACCTATTTGAATATCATGTTTAAAAAAAAAAACATAAAAAGGAAAAAGAATGTGCTCTTTGCTTCAAAGGATAGAAATGTTGGCCAAAGCACGTATTTAGGAGAATATCAGCAAAGAGGTGGTGATCCACAGGGCCACTGAGTGCCTGTGATGACCAATAAGAGTCACATTTTTATTCCTAACCCCGCATTGCCCCCAGATCTCTGTCTCCCTAATCTCACAGGTTAATATCCAATTCCTTTGTTGTATCCAGTCCACTCCACAGCCCAGACCAGGGATCAACAAAATTATTCTTTAAAAGAAGAGAAAGTAAATATTTCAAGTTTTACATGCCACTGGTCTCTCAATTACTCTGCCTCTAATTTTGCAGACACAAGGACCCACACAGGAGTGTCTGATCCCCTAAATTTTATGTATGGACACTGAAATGTACATTTTAGAGAATTTTTATATGTCACAAAATTCTTTTTCTTTCAAACATTCCCAATGAAAATTAATGATTTAAGTATTCAGGCTCAATGAAAATAAATATTGGGTAAACATGAATCATGGGGTGTTGTTCCCCCAGCACTAATCTAGGCTATAGTTTGTGTGCTTGTGTGTGTGTGTGTGTGTGTGTGTGTGTGTGTGTCTTCCTGTGACTCTATCAATGATTTCTATTAAAGAAATATGAGTCCATTCTTGTGCAGGATAATTTATTTCCAGCATATAAACTGCTAACCCTCATTTTTTTTTTAATCTTTGATGTTCTTTTGCTTCTTTCCACATCCCTTGAGTGTTGTGACCCTCTTACTCATCACCTCTTCCTTGGTGGCTTCCAGAAGATGTGACTTTCCTACATCCTTTCTCTATGAGTCTGATCTCCTATAAAAGACTCTAAGCTTCTTAGAAATTAAACAGTATCTAATATCAGAGCATAGTCTTCAACTAATTCCTTATAACAGATTTCTTCAATAGACATAGTTAGTATCCTCAATTACAGATGTTGGAATTGGATATTGAACAGGGATTCCAAGTTGTCTGAGGTTACTCACCGAAGCAATGACAGAAAAAAGATTCTTCCTCATATACCAGATATAAATAACAGCCCTTGATAGATGGATGCCTTCCAAATAGTATACTTCTAAGTATATACAAAAAAGGGGGGCTCCTATATCTCATAAGTGTGTTATTACCTGTCTTGTTTATAAAGCTTTAGAAGACTACTACTCATAGACATAGAGTATATGAGTACATGAGTAATAACAAAGAAATGACATCTCACATCGCAGAAGATTCTCAACCTAAACACATAAAGCACTAGTCCACTACCAATTACTGAAGGCCTGGCATTAGAGAATGCCTATGAGCTCCATGAAGCATAGATAGGACATGGTATGACCCTAACTCCTGTCAAAATGACAAGTGAATTCCCTCCATGAACCTAAGGGAAGTCTATGCTGTTTGGTTGGATTCCCAATCCAGAGGCCTTTGGTGGTATTATAATATTTGACTTTTGAAAATTTCTGTTTGAAATTGTCAGATCTTTTCATTAAATACACTTATACTACAGAATGCACTCCCCAGTGATAATGGAGATCCAAGATTTTTTCTGTCTCAGCTTCATTGCAATGAAGCCTCTATTTTACCTGCTACTCGTGCCTGCTGGCCTTGCCATGAACCAATTTCCCTGTTTGTTGCAGACTTGAAACATTAAATATAAATCAAACAACATCACTGAATTCTTGCTATGCTTGACATCCTGTGCTGGATAATGATGTTGTAAAACTAGTAATCACTAAAACAAGTCTTATCCTTAAAAGTGTATGGTCCAGGAGTCAGATGAGAAGAAAACACATGGGTTATGCTGTTCTATGCTAACAGAGTAGCATTTCATCATTAAGATAAAAGAATATGTTGGGGCCTAGAAAGATGGTTCAGTGAGTAACATTCTTGCTCAGTACGAGGTCCTGAGCTCGAATCACAATCCAAGGAAATCCTGAAAATCCTAGCATACATCTGGTCTTAAGATGGGATGGAAGATGGAAATAGAAACATTTTTGGAAGTTCATGGGCCAGCGACCCTGGAGTATGACATAAAGAACACAGGGTAGACCTTGTTTCATACAGTGTAGAAGAAAAAAAAAATAACACTGTAGTCTTTTTTTCTGAGCTTTATGGGTACATGTTGGCACAAACCCATTTCTATGTTTACATGAACACACACACATACATGCACCTACACATCTTACACATGCACAAGCACATACATACACATGGACACATGTATAACAAAGAATAATCTAAAATTATATGCCTACCTTCACAAATACTTTGATTTTAAACATAGTCTTGATTCCCTGGATCTTGTTCTCCTTATGACTACTAAACTTGAGACCATGAAAACTCTGTCATAAAATGTCACTCCAAAAGTCTTAGGACCTCCTGGTATTTGGTTTGGTCCTTACTGGGCTTTGTTCTTTAATGTTTCCTTCTGTCTTAGGCTGGCATGTGTTGTTCACTTTGCATTTCTTTAGAATATGATCTCTGTGTATTTCTCATTCTTAGATCTGCTACACTTGTCTTAGTGCTAACAAAGGACACATCCCCAAGTGGAAAGAAAAGATAGGCACTATCATAAGAAAGTCATATATCACTGTGAAGCCATATGAATTTCGTTGGTAAATATTTAGTGAGCTTCTAGTGGATGCCAGGCTTCATGCCAGGTACTAGAGTGCATAGGAGGTAATAATCCATGCATGAGGGTGTTTGCTGCTGATAGAAAGGAACTATTTGTATTTTGTGATAATTTCTGTGATTCACTGAACATACAGCCATCTAAGGCTTCTCCATAGCCGCCCCTGTTCTGGAAGCCAGGATTCTGGAAAATAATTTAAAAGAATTCTTCTTTATGGAGCCTATTATATCTTAGTAAATACCCTGATCCTTCTCCTTCCAGACACATGGTAGTACCCTACTCTCTTATCTTTCTGAAGCCTAAGAGGGTGACTTGATTCATCCTCGTCAAAAGAATATGAATGGAATTGATACATCACATCCAAACAAGGTTCTTTGAGACCAACTCTGAAGTTACCATAGCTGTTTTTCCTTATTGTGATGTAAGGGGTACGATTTCAGATTGTATTTCCCTGTGTCACCCCTCAAGTGACTGAAATTAACAGATTACTTTGTGGACTCTTACATGTTACTTAGCACGGTTAGAAATAGAACTCTGTGTGACAATTACTTGTAGGGAGAATTGCTGGTGTACTGTGTGGAAGCATCACCTGTCAATAAAAGGCTGATGACCTATTAGCACAAGGCTGGAAGTAGATAGTGGGTATTCTGCTACAGAGATTGGAACCCTGGGAGATCGCAGGCATGGGAAGATTCACCCCAGACTCAGAGGGATTCAGGCAAATGAAACTGAGTGTAGGTAACCAACCATGTGGCAGACATAGAGTATTATATATGGATTAATTGAGGTACAAGTTATTTGGCGAACAAGCCCAAGCTAAAACCATAAACATTGTAGAGAAATTAATCTTCAAGTCATTATTTAAGAACTGGGACCTTCCCTAATTCAACAACAGAGATCAGCTGCTTCTGTCCATTGTTTGGGTGCAAATATCTGCATCTGACTCTTTCAGCTGCTTGTTGGGTCTTTCAGAGGGCAGTCATGATAGATCCCTTTTTGTGAGCTCTCCATAGCCTCAGTAATAGCATCAGGCCTTGGGACCTACATACAGCATATACCAACTGATATGAGGCCCTCAACACATGTACAGTAGAGGACTTCCAGGTCTGTGTTCATTCAGAGATGATGCATCTAACCCTCAAGAGACTGGAGGCCCCAGGGTTTAGAGGTCAGGTGGGGTGAGGGTGGGGGGCTGGCATCCATGTGGAGATGGGGTTGGTGGGGAGGAGTTGTGGGATGTGCAGCAGTCAGAGGGTGGATGGAGAGGGGCGGAAAATGGAATGTAGAGTGTAAAAAATGAATTACAAATAAAGTTGAATTAAAAAAAAAAAAGAAAGAAAAAAGAACTGCAGCATGGGTGGAAAAGCCTGAAGTTAACTTTAGCCACTGAATTTGGGGTAATGGTATTGTATGTTACATCTATATAATCTGACTTTGCTTGACTAGTTCAAGATACAAGCACAAAGTACAATGGAAAAGAAAAAGAAAAGTCTAATTAAGCCTAAAATTTGCAATGAATCTTTCCAAAGGAAATGATACCCTAGCTGACCAATCACAGCTACTAATGGAAAATAGAAGCTATTGGGTCCACAAAGAGAAGATATGGCCCTGGACAAATGACTGCGTCTCCCTGAGCTTCTCTTTCCTAATAAGCAAAATGGACATAATAATGGATACTTCAACAGAACGTTGGAGAGGGCAAATGGTTCATACTTGGTTGTTATAAGCATCAGGAGTCAGGGTTATATTTAAGAAAACAAAACAAAATAGCCTAAAATAAAATAATGAGAACCAATCCTTACGTAACTAGGAAATTAGGGAAAACTTGTGGATGTCTCTCTCTTCTCTATTGCTTTCTTCTCCTCTCCTCTTCCATTCTGACCTTGATCTTTTATGCTCCATCATCAAGCAGATATTTGTCATTTACAAGGCTGAGCAAAATTTTTGGAAAACTTCAAGTTCAAATGCCTGGAGAGATCCAGACCATGATTAGTTTTCTCTAGCATCTTCATTGGGGTTAAAACAAAAGATTCTGTCACCAAACTAACCACTATTCATATCTTCTAAAGAGAGAGAGAGAGAGAGAGAGAGAGAGAGAGAGAGAGAGAGAGAGAGAGAATGAAGGGCTCTATTAGGTGACAAAGCACCCAAGACTTGTGTGCCTCACAGCAATAGCAGGTTCTCCAGATTCAAATTGAGAGAGAGGGAGAGAAAGAGAGCGAGAGAGACAGAGAGAGACAGAGACAGAGAGAGAGAGACAGAGAGAGATAGAGAGAGACAGAGTGAGAGAGAAACATACACAGAGAAAGAGAGAGAGGAAGGAAGGAAGGAAGGAAGGAAGGAAGGAAGGAAGGAAGGAAGGAAGGAAGGAAGGAAGGAAGGAAGGGAAGGAGATATCTCCATTGCACAGAAATTTTTGTAAAGTTGGGATAACATAGAGAATGGGGGTGGATCTCTTGATGGATTGTGATTAAAAAAAAAGCAATCTGGGTTTTCTAGAGCACAGAGTAATGCATGCATATGTGTATGTTTATAATTGTTGCAGATGGCAGGTGGTAAATCTGGGTAGGTAAACTGATTAAAGAATTCAATGGCATGTTTTACATAATGTGCTGGTTAGTTTTATGTCAACTTGACAATACCTCCATAAGACCTAGCTACAGCCAAGCATACAGGGCCTTATTTTTAATTAGTGCTTGATGAGAGAGGGCCCAGTCAACTGTGTGCAGTACCACCTCTGTGCTGGTGGTCCTGGATTCTGTAAGGAATCAGGCTCTAGAAAATCATGGAGAGAAAGCCAGTACACATCACCCCTCCATGGTCTCTATGTCAGCTCCTGCCTTCATGTTTCCCTTATTCTTGAGTTTCTTCCCTGACTTCCTTCAATGATAAACTATAATGTGGAAGTATTTCCTCCTCAACTTGTTTTTAGTCATGATGTTTCATAGCAATGAAAATCTTAATTATCACACATACACTGGTCATAATACTGGTTATAGAAATATTTCCCAGAATTTTAAAACCATCTAAGCTAATGGGCAAGTATCTGTCAGGCATCCTGGTGTTTTCAGATTGATTGCAATGAAATGACCAAGGAACATACAGTACACAGACAGAACTTAGAGTACAAAGGAAACCTGATACCTCCTGGGGCTATGCCTGCTTCTCATATGTGTGTTGAGAGATTTCCAGCTGCATTTAAAAAGCCAAGAGCTATTCTTTTTCATCACCATGGAAAGTGTCAAAGAATGGGCTATACCCCATCCCTTACTTAAAGGTGCAGAGGCAGGGAACAGATAAAAAGGGACAACTTGAGCTTTTATCTTTTTATAGCAGTGAAAAGTATTGCTTAAAGAAATGAGGCTCCACAATGCAAAGAACTAAAGCATAATAGCTGTGTACAGTGAATAACCAATTTCACAAGTGGAAGAAAGTAATAAGGTTAACTTTAAGGGCCAGACAGTTAGAAAGTCATTGTTACTCCCCCTTT
The DNA here is from genome assembly GCA_902729485.2 of Mus minutoides. Taxonomy (NCBI): domain Eukaryota; kingdom Metazoa; phylum Chordata; class Mammalia; order Rodentia; family Muridae; genus Mus; species Mus minutoides. The sequence goes on along the minus strand of LR750932.1, from coordinate 72,044 downwards.
TGTCTGTCTTTCTAACCACAGGAATCCATATCACTCCTCAGTTGCTTCATCTATATGGTGGGTATCCTAATGTCTCTTCTCACAGGATTTTCACCAACATTGAATGTAATGGAATATGTAGTAGACTCCCCACTGACCAGGAGGAGTTCATACACATTAAGTCTCATCTCACTAGTCAAACTAAATTCCCAGCCCCAGCTACACAGGATCTTCTCTCATTGAGTATGTAACATAGTGGGTCCTTTCAGTGGGTAGAGACCTCTTCTATAGAAGAGGAAGCTTCATGTCTCCAATCAGCCACAACCCTGCCTAGAGAGTCACCAGCTCTTGGAACATCATTCCCACCTTCTGGAAGATGTATTTCAACAGTCTTCCCTCATGAGCTAAGGGCCAGTACCTTATGTGCAATCAAAGGTCTTTAGCCTTTAGTGTGTGGGTGACTCTGGGTACAACATAAACTCAACCAGTCGTCCTTACCATTTCCTGCTGCCTCCACAGCTATTGGAATTCATGTACATCGCCCATTCAACTTGAGTCATTGTCCTTTTGGCCACTACAATGTCCTTCCTACTCAGAAGACCTAGGTTTAGTGATCTCTCTGTCACATACCAAACTGTTCACTTCTGGTCCTTTGCCTCTTCTCTTGGTCGCTCATTCCAGAATGTATTTTTTTTTTCCTCCTCGACTTCAACCCAGATTTTTAACATCTTCATTAACTTTTATATCTTCAGTGTACTCATTCTATATTTCCTGAAGAAATGCTATGAAACTAACCCTAAGTTAATGACACAAATAAATGTTGCAGGGAGCTTTCATTGATGTACTATACCCTGGGTTCATATATTAACTAATAATCATCACACTCAGTTTCAACATGTCCTACCATTCATGTACCATCCACCATTCTAACCTATTCCCATGATACAATGGCCTTGATGTGAATGTGCTGTCATTTCCACTCTACAGAAAAGGCCATCATGTTTCAGAGAAGTAACACAATTTGCCCTATGGCACACAGATAGTAAATGGAAAAGCTAAGTTTAAAAATTACATTCATCTGACTCATGAGTCACTAATTCACTTTTTACTTATGATGTGTAATATAGTAATAATATCAAGAGGTAATTATCAAGAAAATAGATTCATATTCTGATTTGTAGAGGGCTTTTTCAATTACTCCTTTGATCTCATTAAGAGTCTACAACACAGAAAAGACACAGCTAATTCTTTCCATTTGAAGATTAGGAAAGTATTTGGGAAAACTTCATTTTCTCTCAACCCAAAGAAGCACCAGCTATGCTTTAAGATTTTAATGGATTAAAAATCTACTTTTTAACTTGGTGCTGGCATCAGGGGCAAGATTGAATATGTACTGATATGTAAATATCTTCCTCTAAGTGTCCATTTTCAGTGAACTTTAATTGGATGAAATTGTCTTTACCTACTAGAGCTAAATGCCCTCTAAATTGATCACTTAACTCTACTATTCCCTCAAAACAACTAGCTCATCTCTGGCAGTTTTCTTCTCTCTTTGCATCAGTAATGATCAGTAATGGTCACTAACTCCAAGGTTCACTCTTTTTCAAGGGTGATCCACTTATGTCTCCATGTTTCTTTTTTGTGGTCCTAGAATGGGAGACAATTCCATTTCTATCTCTCTAAGCACTCCTGATCTAATAAAAGCATATGGAAACAGTTTTAGTTCTGCCTTTTCCATCTTCAATATCTCTTTTCTTGGTTATACTATCAAGGTTCCAATCTGTGATCTTGCTTCCCTGTTGTTTTCCTTAACTTATACCCAATCTCTCCATGGTCTTCATCCCTCAGGTCAGAATGGAATGCCTGCTCACAGGTAATATGGAAATCACACATCTTCTTAATGGAAGGGAACTTGCATGCCTACTCTCTAAACAGTTAAAAAAAAGAAAAGAAAAAAGAAGAGAAGAGAAGAGAAGAGAAGAGAAGAGAAGAGAAGAGAAGAGAAGAGAAGAGAAGAGAAAAAGATTCTCAACTCAAGCAGGATGAAGAAAACAACCTCCAGTTCATTCATGAAAACTTTATGAGCTTTAATTTATTGAACACATACTGTATGCCCTCCAGTGATAAATATGTATTATGGTGACTTGAAAGTGAAAATGGACCTAGGGCTAAGACTGCCCAGTTCATTTCTTGGCTGCATTATGCACAACTGGAAAATTAGGTACCACATTTCTTATTCTCAAGCTTCTTTCCACCTTCTGTATCCTACTATGTACTCTGATTGCTTTCTCTTATGGTCTAGGAAACATTACAAAAAAGTCTAACTGGGTTACCACACCATATGTCCAGTCTCTTAACAACCAAGCCTGGACTGCAAAATCTTTAGAAGAGTATTATTTCTAGGTGGCAAGCATGAACTCTGAGTGCTTGTGACTGAGCTTTGTTTTCCCTTTAGTTTTAGGTGACCCACTGATCCTGTCTTCAGCCAGTCTTCAGAAAGCAAGCCTACACAGTGTTTTCTTTTCTGTTATTAAAATTAAGTTTATTGCCTGGTTCCTGCCTGCCTTCCTCTTCCTTCTAAAATGGGATTCTAAGTAAGACATACTCCTTCTCTGAGTCACCTGCTGTGCCACTGTGTTATGGTAAGCAGGTAGAGCAGAAAAGTAGGATGGTTACAAGGTGCTGAGGGAGCTACCTCAGGACAAGCTCTAAAACAGGCCAGCTTCTAGAACATGACCGGCAAATGTGGATTCCTTTCATACAAATAAATAACACCCCCCCCCCCAAAAAAAAGGATAAAAACTAATGCTAATACAGGTCAAACAACTTGCTGAAAGTCATTCTGCACTTGGCAGGGTTGAAATTCAAATCTGGAGCCTTGAGATCTGAGACTGCTGCTTAGCCATGTTTCATGTAATGCAGTGAACCAAGGTGTAGAAACCTCCCATGAGATGCTCCTGCTGTGTCTCAGCCTTAGAAGAAACCTGCAGACTAGTGAGAACCCATAATGCACCTGGATAATCACTCTGTGGATGTTAGAGTGGAGGATGGGGGTTCCTCCTTGACCCCTGGAGGCAATCAGCTTAGCTCATGAAGCATGAGATTTAATTACCCTTATCTAAGCTTAAATAACTGTTAAATGTTATTGTTGGTCACACAGAATTATCTCGCCCTTTGAAAACACCCAGCCGTTTCCCTGACTTTGTGATTTCCTCTGCCAGGGAAACAACATTGTTAATGTCACCGAAGCCCATTGCTAGGTGAGCCCTAGTTTCTTGTAGACAGTCGCTGTGACATTTTATAACAGCCAATATGCCAATGTGAGGCCTACGATGTGTCAGTTATTAGAGAATAGCTTAATGGCTGCTAACTTAGTGCCAGGCTTGGAGAGAAGTAGGACGAAATCACAAATATTTAAAGTTCTCTCCTTTTAACTGGTACTCATGTGCACAGTTGCTTGCCCTTTCTGGTTTTCAATCTTTCTATGAACCCTCAACTGTTCTTAATGTTTCCTGTTGGAGCGTTGGGAGACAAGTGCATAACATAAAATAAAAAAAAAAAAAAAAACCAGAAAAATCACAGGCTGGGTATGGTGGTGCAAGACTTATATCATCCTTCACTCAGGAGACAGGGGCAGGCAGATATCTTATGGGTTAGAGGATGGCTGGATCTACATAACAAGTTCTAAGCCAAGTGAAATGGTGTATTAAAACAAAAACAAAAACAAAAACAAAACAAAACAAAACAAAACAAAAAACCAATACAAGCAAAAACAGCTGGAGGAAAAGATATAGATTCACCCCTGGGGTCAAGGCTAGAGTTGATCCCACTTAACCAGAGCAGAAGCAGAAAGAAGGAAGTTCAGACTGCTCAGTATAGCATGAGCATGTAATTAGACAAAATAAATGAAGACCTGAACATTTAGTATAATTATCTGAGCATAAGCACTTATTATCCGAGTGAAAAAAGCAAGTTGCCTTTCTTCTCTGAAGTTATTTTTTTCCTCCCTAGTAAAGTTGAGATAACCCATCAAATGATATTTGATTTGGAAGATGTGTAGCAGTTTGAATGGGTATGGTTTCAACAAGTTCATGTATTTGAATGCTTGGTTCCAAGTTACTAAAATTGTTTGAGAAGGATTGAGAGCTGTAGCCTTATTGGAGGAAATGTGCCACTACTCTTCCTTCCAGAATGGGATCCTAAGTAAAGCATACTCCTTCTCTGAGGGTAGATTTTGAGTTTCTGAAGCCCATGCCATTTCTAGCTTTCCTCTGCCTTGTGGTTATCTCTCAAGGTATAAGCTCTTAGCCACTGCTCCAGCATAATGCTTGCCTGCCTGCAGTGATATTGTCTAATGATACGGTTATGGCCTCACCCTCTGAAGCTATAAGCCTACAGTAAACTATTCTGTAAGTTTTATAGTCATGATGTCATCAAAGCATTAAAAGACTTAACTGAAACAGGCATATATATTATAGAGAGAAGACAGAAAGACAGCCAACTAATTTTTAGTAAACTGACAACTCATAAGTGTGTCAGTAGAATTTGCTCTAACTCAAAAAACTATGACCAAACAAGCAGATTGATGTCCTAGGTGATGATGGTGATGCTGAACATTATAATAGAGCTTGACATAAGCTGCCTTTTCTAAATTTTTATTATTAGTATGCTAAGTAGCATTTTTAAATCAACTATAAAATGCCAACCTTTGCTAATTACATTAAATGAATTATCTATAAAATGTTTAAAAGTCCTTCCAAGAGTTGGTATTCTTTCACTCATTAACACTAAGAAAATTGAAGATCAGAGAAATTTACTGATAGGTTGTCTGGACTTGACCCTGGGACTATGCTCTAAATAAAAGAGGGAAGGGTTCTCCAGTGTGACAGGAAAGTCAACATTCAGTACCAAAGAGCAAAATTCAGTGCATATCAGGTAATTTTTGGCAAGTCATATGTAGGGGAAGAGAATGAAAGGTCTAAATTTCAATCTAGTGAAGTATCCATTTGTTAGAATGGACAACTCTGGATCATTCTCTCAGTATCTTGCAGATGCCAGACTATAGCCAGGACTCTCAGTCATTATGATTATAGTTCTGTATATCAGGCCATTTGAACTTTATGAGCAGTGAAGCAGGCAAGCCAGAGCTAGATAGATGCCTCATAGTTAAGAATTAAAATTGTATGTTCTGTACTTTTCAGATTTAGTTTCCAAATTTGTAATAAATATACAGGTGAATTACACACACACATACACACGCATACACACACACACACACACACACACACACGCCTACACACACACACATACACACACACACACACACACACACACACACACACGTCATAATTTTAATCATGTCCCAGTCCTGCAGTCAGTACAGATTTCATTAATGGATCTCTGTATACCTACCATGCCCAAACTGCAGAACTCTACATAAAGCATTACAATGACAGCCTCAAATATTCTATCAGAGTTACCACCAGACTCAACTACACAGCAGCTAAGGATTGGCTCTAGTCTCAGATACTGTCATTCTGATACATTATTTACTGGCCTGTGATATTATCATTTTCCTGTCTGTCTTTAGAGACACTCAGAGATACTGAAGGTTTTCAAATCAAGAGAGCAACGAATGACCATAAATTTTAAATCCAATGGACTCTTTGTATTTGTCTAATTGTGCTGTTTTCAAGTTGTATACTGAGTTCAATGGCTTTCCCAAAGTAGCTTATCTTGTTTAGAAGACAGAACCCCAAGTGTGCCATTCCCACAGGAGTCAAGGCACTTCTCTTTTTTTTTTACTTTAAAATGAATTTTGGTTTTGTCATGTATTCATGCAAAAACATTTCTTAAAACAAATATGCCAGACTGTACACATGGAAAGGATGAAAGAAAAGAAAAAAGAGAGGGAAGGTCTAGAGAAGAAAGAGGATGTTAGAAAGCTGCTGACCTAACCCAGTTTACAAACAGAAAGTCCAAGACATTGGACAAGACTGAGTTAAAGTCAATTTTCTGAAGTACTAGCTGCATCAAAGCCCTTTTCATGGTGTCCTAGTTTCTTCTGTCCATAAAAGTTTGGAGAATAAGCAGAGTGGGGGATCCACCTCTCAGCTATGAGAACAGAAGCTTAAAAATTAAAAAAAAAAAAAGAAAGAAAGAAAGCATTGACATTAAAACCCATTGGGGTTAAAAACATTGCTCACAGGTTATGATCCTGCACCACTTTTCCAGAGACCCCACATTCTCTTAACTCCCACACTGAGCTGCTCACGATAGCTTTCAGCTGTATTTCCAGGTTATCTGGTATCTCCAACTTTCCTGAATTCATATGCACCTATACATTCAGATATAAACATATACACATGATTAAAACTGAAATACATTTTCAGAAAAGTAAAGAATGTTGAAACCACCAAAGGTTTCTACATTTTAGGAAAACCAAAGCCAAAATGACAATATTCAAGCTATATGACAATCCAGCCAACATACTCAGTGGCAATGTTCGAGCATTTGTGTAAGTCCTGGAAAACATCCTGTGCCTCCTTTCTTCAGTACGAAGGGTTTATACCTTTAAAATATGATGCAAAATAAACCCTTCTTACTAAAGAAAGGGGACAAAGAGGAGGAGAAAAAAGAAGGGAGAGGAGGGAGAGGAGGAGGAGAAGCTGCTATTGTCTCTTCAGAAAGTAGAGTGAGTGACTTGTAGGGTGTTCTCTCTTATAAGAAGATGATTCTGAAATTCTTGCTCAAGATCACACAACAACAAGTGCTAAGAAGACATTTTGATTACCTGACATCCCTTAGAGATAAAAGATGAAGACCAGTCAGTCACCTGCACCTTCTAGTGAAGAAGTAAGGGTCACTGCATTGTTAACAAACACAAATGCTTGGTTCTCTCCACTAAAAAGCAATTTTCTATGGGTCATTTATAACGCAACATGTCCTTCACGTCTGTAAGGCTGAAACCCCCACACTTACCTACTAACCAAGAACACACTCCACCCTCATGCTTTCTTGGGCTGCTTCCTTGGGTCTCAACTGAAACATCACTTCTTTAATAGGTTTTGCAAAAAATCCAGATCCACAATGTCTGTCAAGGTATTTTCTTTCACAGTACTCTATATTTCATGGACCTGATTAAATTTTGAACATTTTATATAATTATGTGTTTGTTCCTTCCTTTAGTTGACACCTCCACAAACCACCCCTCACCCCAGTCAAAATTATTTGCTTCCTGAGTAGACAAGTGAGTGATACTACTGAACTAGAGCCATCTGAAAAAAAAAATGTTTGGTTCTGAGTAATGAAGGGAGATGGAAATCTTCTCATCTTGCTGAATCTTAGAAACTTTATATTGATATCAAAGTGAATGTCACACATCCATATCAAAAAATACATTTTGTCAAAACCAAAATCATACCAACTACAAAAGCACTTCTTAATATATTTTAACACTGAAACACTATGCTTACAATAACCCACAACCCAGTGCCATCAATGAGAATATTTCTAGAAGAGTAAAAATATCTTCTTAGAGCAATGTAAGCTTCAGGTTTCATCAGTAGATTAATACCCTGGCAAAGTCAGCACCTCTGTGATTTGATCACTCCCCAAAACCTATGAATTGAAAATGAAAATTTTAACCCATGAGTCTGTAAGAGGTATTTCAGATTCAGACCATAATTCCAATCTCATTTTGTCTTCTCAACACTTTAACCAGCTAAGCATCATGATTCTACTTCTTCCTGAAAGAGAGGAAATTATCTCCCAAGCTCCATATAAGGTAGTACAGCTAGGTTTATAAACCAGCCTTACTCAACTCCAAGACATGTTCATTCACCTACAATGCAAATATTTACATTTTAGCACCTGCTATATGGCTAGAATACTTTGGTAGACTTTGGAAATACATTATATAACAGAGAAGAGGGAAATTTCTGGATTTGCGTGGTATAGCGGCAGTCCATGCTTCTACAAGGCTCTCATGCTACTGGAAAGTAAGTCAGGTAGAGAGGACACACTGAAGTATTTAAACTTCTAGATTCAATCTTAAATTTTCTGCCTCGGTCCCATGCCTTTCCTCATGTTCTCATCCCTGTATGCAGTGTATAGATGCTAGAAGTCAGGGCTTAGCCACAGCTTATCAGAGAATGGACCCTTGCTAAGGTCTTGGGTTAATCTCTGAGGTTATGTGCAGCCATGGCCAGCTGGGCCAATGCTAATGTATACTAGTGTTGAATAGTTTCCCAACTCATTGGTATATTATATGCGGCATGGAATGAGCTTCTAAGACCCACTGTCATATTTCAGGTATTTTAATGATGTTCCCAGGCAAAGCTCTTATTCTTTGTGTATGCATTCTCAGTGTCTAGGTGACTTCCTCCTATCCATACCAGTCCCACAGACCATTTTCAGACTCACCATTAGGGAATTTAGAAATGGCTGAAAGACTGCTGTTTTATCTATTCTAAGACTTCAAAAGCCAGGTACCTCACTAAGCCTTAGCATCTTCATATATAAACTAGACCCTTTGGGGTTCATCCAGGACCCCTAGTCTAAAAGTAGACAACAGAGTATGGAAGAGCCACCAAGGCTGCCTGGACACGGGTCACTGAATGGCCAATCTTACTTGCTTAATTCTATCTTTCTGCTCTGCCTCTGTTCCCTCTCTATTGCCCCATCAGCTGGGTCTTAGCATATGCGACTTTGTTTTTGGTTTTTGGTTTTTCACTAAGGACCTATCCTGAGGTGCAGTTCTCACTCTCTCCCCTGTGCAGCCTATTTTTACCCACTGCACAGCTCACTGCCTGGGTGGCAGGCACCAGCAGCTCCAACTGTGAGGAACACAGTTGCCTTTCCTCCTTCAATCTGCCAGCAACACTTCCCTTCAACACTCAACCTGCAGAATGCATTTGCAGGCCGCATTTCTTCACAGTTTCCTGGAAGTGGTTGGCAGAAGTTTGTGCCCACAGATGGGGGAATAAGGAACATGAAAGCAGGAAGAAAAAGAAAGAAAGAAAGAAAGAAAGAAAGAAAGAAAGAAAGAAAGAAAGAAAGAAAGAAAGAAAGAGAGAGAGAAAAGGAGAAAAAGAAGAAAACAGAAAGGAGTAAAAATTAAAAGAATTTCAAAAATCCAAACTTTGACTTCAAAATTATCATCTATTCATTTATCCAGGAAATATTTATTAAAATATCTTATATACATAACACTGTGTAACAGGCACTAGAAATAGAATAGTGGGCACAAATAACTTACTGTCACCATGGTGAAGGAGATGAATAATATCCATTAGTCCGTATATTAACTATCACTTTCCCTATTATTGTGATTTTAAAAATATACACTCTGACAAAAGCAATTTAAGGAAGGAATATTTTGGCTCACAGTTCATGGTGTCATCATGGTCCAAAGTTTGCCTCATAGTGACAGCTCCTGGGAGATTAAGTTGGAAGTATCTGATCGCACTGTATCTACAGTCTATATAACAGAGCAAAGTGTGCTAGTGTCCAACTGTTTTCCTTTTTATTGAGTAGAGGATCTTTGCTCATGTAATGGTGCCACCACAGTTAACATGAGTCTTCCCACATCAATCTTTGGAGGCATTATAAGAGGCTTGTTGTCTCCTAGGTAATTCTAGATGCTTTCTAATTGATAAGCAATATTTCATATCACAATCCCCTTAACTAACTCTATTAATGTTAAAGCACTAATTTTATTAAAGATTTAAAAAGTGAAACAAACAAACAAACAAACAAACAAACAGAGACTCAAATTACTTGACCAAAACTGCAAGAAAAGATTTTGGAAAAACTGAAATTTAAACATAATATCCTTTTAACCATCAGAACTACTTTTCTGTCTCCTGTCTTCAGCAGTGGGCTCTGTTCAATTCAACACATCAGCACTCATCTACACACTTGAATTGTTAAGAGTATAAAAATGTCCTTTCCAGACTGTCTTAGTCAGGGTTTCAATTCCTGCACAAACATAATGACCAATAAGCAAGTTGAGGTGGAAAGGGTTTATTCAGCTTATACTTCCATACTGCTGTTCATCACCAAAGGAAATCAGGACTGGAAGTCAAGCAGGACAGAAAGCAGGAGCTGGTGCAGAGGCCATGGAGGGGTGCGTGATTGCTTCCCCTGGCTTGCTCAGCTTGCTTTCTTATAAAACCCAGGACTACCAGCCCAGGAATGACAGAACCCACAATGGTCTGTGCCCTTTCCCCTTGATCACTAATTAAGCAAATGCCTACAGCTGGATCTCATGGAGGCATTTCCTCAAGGGAGGCTCTTTTCTCTGTGATAACTCCAGTTTCTGTCAAGTTGACTCACAAAACCAGCCAGTATGCATATCATCTCACTAGCTCAATGAAACTAGAGAGAAACAGAAGCAGATAGGAAGTTGTATGGCTGCTGAGATCTTCAGAATCCAATAGTCAAGGATCAGGGCTGGAAGTAGGGCATTCAGAGACAGACCATCCATCGTTTATTCCACCCTGGGCCGTGCTACTTACTCTTCTTTTCCTTTAGTCTTTGTGTAAAGGATATAGTTTTATTTTTGTTTTTTATTTATTTATTTATTTATTTATTTATTTATTTATTTATTTATTTATTTATTTGTTTATCCCAATCACTGATCCTCACTCTCAGTCTTTCCTCGCACAGTGCCTAGCCCCATCCTTTTATCCTCTGAAAGGATAGAGTCCCCCTGGATACACCCCACCCTGAGCCTCTACATGCATATCCTCTCCCACTGGGGATAGACAAAGCAACTCTATTGGGGAATGATCCCCCCAGACATGCAACAACTTTATTGATAGCCCCCCTCTAGTTGTTGTGGGAGGAACAGGGAGTCCAACACATGAATATAGCTTTAACTATGTAATGTATCTCCTCTTCCTCTTCCGTGGAGCTGAATTGTCGTTCCATGCCTACTGGAGCCTAGCAATGTAAGCAGAGATGCAGAGGAATGGTTTTGCTTACTGAACAACAAAAGCTCATTATCTTTTCACTCATCACTCACCTTGGGCTAACAAATTGAACTTTTCAAAGAAATAAAATAAGTCTCCCAGCCAGAGCACCCGCGCCGCGCCATCTTTCCTCTGAGCACAGCGGACACAGCTAGGGACACCCCAGGACTTTAAGATCGCATTGGGGCTACGCGTGAGTGCAGAGGTGGTTTTGGGAGCAGCGGGTCAGCAGTTCCCCCCACGGGCAGGATCCGAAAACTCCACCCCACCAGAAACCTAGACTACCCAAGATACAATTTACTAAACACATGATACTCAAGAAGAAGGAAGATCAAAATGTGGACATGTCACCCCTTCCTAGAATTAAGAACAAAGCACACATTGAAAGAATTAAAGGGAGCATTTGTGCAGCTCAATCCAAAGGATGGTCCCAACGACTGCAGCTGCCAGGGATCCATCCCACAATCAGTCACCAAACAGAGACACTATATCATATGCCAGCAAGATGGTGCTGAAAGGGCCCGGATATAGCGGTCTCGGGGGGGAAAATATACCAATGCCTGGAAAACATGGAGGTGGAAGCTCACGGTCAGCTTTTAGATGGAACACAGGGTTCCCAAGGAAGAAGGAGCTAGAGAAAGTACCCAAGGAGCTAAAGGGGTCTTCAACCCTATAGGTGGAAGAATAACCATGAACTAACTAGTACCCCCTGGGCTCGTGTCTCTAGCTGCATATATAGAAGAGGATGGCCTAGTTGGNGAGGAGAGGAGAGGAGAGGAGAGGAGAGGAGAGGAGAGGAGAGGAGAGGAGAGGAGAGGAGAGGAAAAAGAAGACAAGATGTAACTCCAGCTTCCACTAGTCAGGCAGGTTGAGACAGCATTTTACCAAGGGATAGCTATTTGGAAGTCTGAGGCTTTTAAATAAAGCTTTAATCTTTGGAAAAAGAAATCAAGTGCAGCTCTCAGGGCCCAGTCTAAAGGAGAGTCAGGGATATGACATCTTCTTACCACACACCTTGAAGACTTTAGTTCTGATCTGTAGCACTCACACTTAAAAAAAAAATCCAGAGCCTAGTAGCATATTGAGAAAATAGGCAAAGAGACTAAAGAATTCCTAGTACATGTGAATTAGTCAGTCTAGCTGATTGGTGAGCACTAGATTCAGTGAGAAGACTTGTCACAAAAAATTAGGTGAAGAATAATGAAAGAAGACATCAACTTCAACCTCCATATACATGTGTGCATGCACACCACAGCACACATATATGTACACCATACACAAATACACACACACACACACATACACACACACACACACACACACACCAAAAACAAACAAACAAAACTCTGAAGCTTCCTTCCTAAGGCAAAAGGAAACATGAACCAGTGAAAGAAAACTAAGAAGGCTGACTTCACAGGACAGAAGCAAGCCCCTCGGAGACCTGCAAGTGTCCTCTGGGTATCCTTTGAAAATCATCAGTGAGCCAGTCAATACACAAATTCACTTTTAGAGAAATAAACTTCACAGAGCTTCCAAAGTCAGAAGTTGATACCAGGCTAAATCTGAATGTACCACACAACCAGCTTCATTGAGGAGACTTACTCAAGGAAAAAAAAAAAAAAAAGCTCGTATTCAAGCACAAAGGGCAGGACTGTCTCCAAGGTCAGGAAACGATGGCCCCAATATAGCCCCACCCCTGGTGTCAGGCTACTCCTGGTTTCTCTTGCATTCAGGAAAAATAAGTAGAAGAAAGTTAAGAAAACAATATGTCTGGATTATATTTATCTGAAAGATCTCCATTATTCATTATTTTCTTAAAAGTCCAAAAGATTCCATTCATCTCTCTCTCTCTCTCTCTCTCTCTCTCTCTCTCTCTCTGTTTCTCTCTCTGTCTCTCTCTCTCTCTGTCTTTCCCTGCCCTCTCTATTTCAGCATTTCCCTTCCTCTTGTAGGTTTTAGTGAGATGAGGGTTGAAAAGCCATTGAAAAGACTTTTTTTGGAATATCTCCAAGCATTTATGCATTGCATACATAAATCACTCATAACTAAAGTATTTGCTTTGATGCCTGCCTGAAAAATCTCCAATGAGAAAAACAGGCTATATAATAGAAAAACTAAGCCTGGGGTTTCAGGGATCTTCCTTTCAGAACCCAGCATCTCAGTTGCCTTGTTCTGTGTCACTTTCACTGCCTCTAAAATATGCTTAATGTTAGTAGAGAACAGAGATTTTTTTTTTCATTAGCACACCTTACCATGCACACTCTACTCATCAGTCTGAAATATGAGGTAAAGACTGGGCAGTGTCCCCACAGAGGGACAAGACTCATAATGATTGTCCCAGGATGTGCCCTAGATTTCCAGCTTCTGAGTTTAACACTCTGATCTCCCTGCTTTGTTCTCATCTCTACTTTTTCACACCCACAACACCTCATTTTTATTTATCTCATTTATTTTGGTCAGGGTTTGTTTATTCTTACTAGGTGATGCTGAGGACCTTCCCACTGGAACATTCAATGGTTCAGTTTGCCTTGCTTGTCCTTGAATCACCCCATTTACACTGAGCAAAAACTTACTTGTTTTCCCTGACTCCCCAGGATGGAATTAAAAGAGAAGGGTATGGCAAGTACCAGTTTGTTTCAATATGTGCCAAAGTCCAGCAGGCTGCCCTGAGCGATGACTTATGTGTGATGCCTCTGCCGAGCTGACTCTACTGCAGCCCTGGGATCTTGGCTGGTTTGTTCTGACCCTATATCATCTTTCTTATTTCTCAGCCAATCTCCAAAATTCCAAGAATAATCAAATTTCAAAGTTTCTGTTCCATTAATTTAGATTTTATCATAACTCACCCTGTGTGTTACAAGTTGTGTTTGGCAACACAGAGAGGAAGACAATCTAAATACCTAAATGAGCATGTTGCTTTAGGGCTCCATAATGTAAGCAATAGATAGCGATGAAAGTGAAGACCTGTGCTTCATCTAGTCCTATTCCTTACAAAATCACCCAGCTTGTTAAAAAAACATCATTCTTATCCATTTGATTTTAAGAGATCTCCAAAGAACTCTATTATATATGATCATGTTAGCCTCATTTTAGTTGTTCTGTATACTTGTGAATTTATGCCACCTTTTTTTCATTAGACTATCAATGAGCAGGGTGATGTACAGTATCCTCCTCCAAATTTTTCTAAACGAGTAAACCTTTCACTGATCCTGTTGTACTCAAACAGCATAGAGGGGTTTGGGTGGTACCAGGAAGCAACTCAAAATATATAGATCCTTAGCCACAGCATTTCCTAATTTGCTGAGTGACTCTAGGTACGTAATCAACCTCACATACCCTTTAGGAAGTAAAAACCCTACTATAGATTTATTTGTTTATCTATTTTATTATTTTCTTTACCTCCTAAAGCTATGAAATTATAGAAAGAAATCATAAGTAACCAGTCAAAAAACAGAATATAAAAACAGAATGTGCACTGAATATTGATACAAAGAGTCTTTGGGGATACAAGAGGGGAGTATTTATTCATTCAATAAATATTAGTATATCTCCAATGTCCTAAACCTTTGGTGCACATTAGAGAGAACTGTAGAGAGATGGATCTTATGTATGTTGAGGTAATCTTTTACTGAAAGATCTTGATTATTAAGCACACAAGAAGATAAAGCAATGGCTTAGCTGAGCAATAGTGGGGCACACCTTTAATCCGAGCACTTGGAAGTCAGAGACAGGGAGAACTCTGAGGTCCAATCCAGCCTGTTTTACAGAGCAAGTGCCAGGACACTAAGAACTGAACAAAGAAATCTTATCTTGAAAAACCAAAACAAGAAAATGAGGAAGAGGAGGAGAGGGGAGGAGGAGGAAGAGGAAGGAAAGAGGGAGAGGGAAGAGAAAGAGGAGGAGAAGGAGAAGAAGGAGGAGGGAGAGGAGGAAGAGGAGGAGGAAGAGGAGGAGAAGAAGAAGAAGAAGAAGAAGAAGAAGAAGAAGAAGAAGAAGAAGAAGAAGAAGAAGAAGAAGAAGAAGAAGAAGGAGGAGGAGGAGGAGGAGGAGGAGGAGGAGGAGGAGGAGGAGGAGGAGGAGGAGGAGAAGGAGAAGGAGGAGAAGGAGAAGGAGAAGGAGAAGGAGAAGGAGAAGAAGGAGAAGGAGAAGAAGAAGATAGCATTTAGATTCTTTAAAAAATAAAAGTGTGTTGTGATGGAGATCAACATGACTGAAGAAGATGGGTATGGTTTAATGTGATTAGCCTAAGGAAACATAGAGAAGAAAACTGTATATAATCTAAGACTTGAAAATTGAAAAGAATGGGAAATGTGTATGAGCAACTATTTCTATCTGGTAGAACCCAAGTACCACTTCAAGCCTTCATGCTATGGCATTTTCAACATACTTGTTTAGATGCTAAGTTAATTCCACTCATTTAAACAAAAAACAAATAAACATAAAACTACCCCAAACTATAAATATCTGAATTCCTTTAACCAAGTAATATTTAATTTAATTCAATCATGAAACACTTTTTCTAAAACTTACATTTTATATGATGCCTCATATGAAAAATCACATGATATCATACCTTAATAATAAGCTTTTATCATCTACTCTACTTTTTAAAGCCCTTACTTAGGTGTCATCATTAAACACAAAACTGTATTTTTTTTCTATAAAAGCAATAATACAAGAATGGTGGAATAAGACCCACAGTTTTGGTTTGAACATTTAATGCTGTGTGGTTTGTTTGTTTGTTTGTTTGTTTGTGTTTGTTTGTTTGTGTTTGTTTGTTTTTTGTTTCATTTTGTTTTTTGAGGTGAACTATATTGAGAAAGTTCTCCCTTCACAAAGAAATTAGTCATGCTCATTATAGAGATATATAAGGCAAAAAAAAACTTTGTGGGATTAAAACTAAGTTCTGTCCCATAATGTATAGAATTATACACTCACATTTTTATAGTAGATAGATGAATAGATATAGATAGATATATGATAGATATAAGATACATAGATAGATAGATAGATAGATAGATAGATAGATAGATAGATAGATAGATAGATAGACTAGATGAATAGATAGATGATAGGCAGGTAGTTAGATAGATGGACAGACAGGCAGCCAGACAGACATGTAGCAGTAAATTGTTAAACCTCTCTGTGGTTCCCTGTGGGTGGTCACACTTCTCACTACCCACCAGAGTTCTCTTAATTCTTAAATGAAAAGACACACACACTTTATATTTTGTTATGCCTTAACTAGCTCAATTACAGAGCCACTAGTGAACTTCTATGTAGCTGACACACTCCCCTCCAATATTCCCAAGTTAATACTTGCTAAATCTGTATTTCATCTCTGCTATCCCAAACCCAAATGGGAAAGTGACCCTTAGGGCTACTTCCCTGACTCTTACATGACTGAATGCTTTCTCCCTGATGATTCTGGTCCTTCCTTCCTTTATCCCTTGTCTTGGAAATCTATAAGTCCCACCTTCATTTCCCTGCACAACTATTGGCTAATATTGACCAATCAACAACCTATTGGGGACAGGGACCCTCAGCGTCTGAACATGTAGATTTCCATGTGATTTTTGGAAAGTGACTTAAGACAAAGCATTAGAACTAATCCCCAACACAGACAGAGTGATCACATGCTACTGTACATGTAGAATAGAACCACGGAGCCATAGTTACATGAAAACTGGGTCTCTACTTAGTACTAGGGTGATCTTGGTTATACTGATAATGTCTTTAAACATTACTTCCTACATCTTAAATCATCTTAAATATTAGGATTAGAACCCTTGCCTTGTCAATTGTTATGATACTTGAACCCAGGTAAAGTCCACATGATGGGAGTGAAATACAGCAAGCTGTCACAGGTACTTAATCAATGTTACTTCTTTGATCTCTGCCCTGTTCAATCTTTTCCTATATAAGGAGTGAATGTGAGATCAGATCTTAGATTTGTTCAAATGTTTCACTAGATGCTCCCAGGTTCGAATAGCATCAGCCTGTCAGGATGCATCTGCTATGTTTGTAATTCAGGTAGCAAATTGATTTGTGAAAGCACTCTGGGCCTGCTCTGTCCATGTCAGATAAGCGCCGGGCATTAATTATGCACCAATATTGATGTTTTTGTCTGACAAGGTCTAATGTCACCATATTCAAATCTTGTTGCTTCCTTGTTAGAAAACCCTTCAAAATGTGGCCTTGGAAGAGACAGCAAGTGTCACCTGTAATATTTGAAGTGTCCCAGGATTGAAACCCTCAATTAGAATTAAAGACAATGCATGTCCTTGTCCTGAGCCCTGAAGAAAATAAGCAATTCATGAAATCAAACTGTGCTATGGCTGCTTCAAAGATGTCATCTAACCCTGGACATATGGTGCAGTTTGAATGGAATGGATTTTCCATGTACTTAGATCTGCCACTGCAATGCCTTAGGAAATTTACACCTTCACTAATTAGGATAATTCTCCATGAATATCCATCCATTTCTGGCTGATTTCACAGAATCCTTAAGAATTGGAATCAATTTCCATTTCTTTTGTTTTTCCACTGAAAGGGTTCTTAGTATCATGCAAATGACAGTGACTTTGACTTAAACTAAGTCAACCTCCATTCAAGGTTCCTATCAGATTTGTTTAATTCATTCAGCAAATTTGTCCTCTTCCTACATGCCAGGCATTGTCCTAGACATGGTACTTCCTGTTGTGCTAAATGTTATTTGGGGGTTCCTATACCAACTTAAATCATTTAGTTCCCAAATATAAGACACAAAACCTTTATATTCATAAAAAGCCTTAAAGCATTTAAAGCTATGTTATTCTGTCTACTTCCCTGTCAATAACCAAAAGATATTGCCATGTTCCACATGCGCTGTTCCTACTCCATCAGGCCAGGCCTCATGGCCATGCACTCATGATCCACCTACCACATGTCGAATTCTTTCTTCTTCCTCTCTCCTCTAGCATCATGGTCTCTACCAAGACTCAAAGCCTGGGAAACTTTGCTCCACACCCTCTGCTCTTCCCAGCCGAAGGGTGTAGGCATCTTTATTACTCAACCATGGATAACTTGGGGGACAAGGATTACACAACAAAAGCTGGTATATGTGTAGATCTATCTGCTCACGAGGATCTGTGTTTCTTGGAGCCACCAGATCTTAGGATACAGTGTTTACCATTTCAATACATAGCAGTATTAGACCAACCCACTACAATTCCCAGCCATCAGGGATGCTCTGGTGGGGTACATATTAGCAGTTCAGAGATGCTCTGATTTCCAGGTCTTGGACTTAAATGGTATTTTAAGGCAGAGTTAGTAAGCAGAACATTTCTCTTCCATGAGTTTAGGACTTCCATTAAGAAACTCCTGAGAAACCTGCTCAAGGGTTCTGAATATAATTAATGTTGCTCTGATTTTTAGTTACACTGGGTTTCATGATTTCAGAGAAATAACATGACTCTTAGGGAGATGATTATTCTGTATTTTCTGAATAAAAATAGAATAAGAGTGTTGCAAGTGCCCACTTGCCTACTTGATAAAAAGAAAAGGACTCTCAATCCTGAAATATGAATAGTTAATGTTAGTGATCCTTTAGTTACCTCAAAAAAAAGTAATAAATAAAGGAGGCAAACTCTAACACATTCCAAGATATTTCCAGCATTGTTGAGCATGTACCTTGTCCAGGGAACTAAATATCTGGAGAGTATGAACAACAAGGAATGTGAACCTAATGTTCAAGAAATTCACAGAAAGGGAGTAAATCAAGCCCATTCGGTATAGGGCTTAAAATGGGTAGCTTTGGTGGCTGATTATGGGGTGGAACCCCAGGTGGGGCTGCCCCACCCGGGAGTCCATCCCATAATCAGCCACCAAATGCAGACACTATTGCATACGCCAGCAAGATTTTGCTGAAGGGACCCTGATATAGCTGTCTCATGTGAGGCTTTGCCAGTGCCTGGCAAGTACAGAAGTTGATGCTCACCATCATCTATAGGATGGAACACAGGGCCCCCAATGGTGGAGCTAGAGAAAGTACCCAAGAGCTGAAGGAGTCTGCAACCCTAGAGGTGGAACAACAATATGAACTAATCAGTACCCCCATAGCTCATGTCTGTAGCTGCATATGCAGCAGAAGATGGCCTAGTCAGCCATCATTGGGAAGAGAGGTCCATTGGTCTTGCAAACTTTATATGTCCCAGTACAGGGGAACGCCAGGGGCAAGAAGTGGGTGTGGGTGAGTAGGGGAGCAGGGTGGGGGGAGGGTATAGGGAACTTCAGGGATAGCATTTGAAATGTAAATAAAGAAAATATCTAATAAAAAAATAGGTAGTTTTGGGGAATGAAAGCTAAAAATCTAGATAGACAATGATAGACAAATATTTTAGCCATTTCTTGTCAATTTGAGTTACCACTGAAACTCTGTCTACTTGGTCATCCATATCTGATTGAAAGAATTTCAGAAAATTGATTGGAAGGATTATTTAAAATTTTACAATGACAAGTCCTGGAAACAGTGATGTCTACATGGAAATGATGGGATATATTAGTTATGTTTTCTATAACTTTGAGAGAGCTGGGTGTAATGATGAATGCAGTAATATCTAGCCTTCATTGCTGACTTATTTCACGAGGCTCTTCTCAAAAGTGGTAATAAACACTAAAATTAGATACATTAATATTAAAATTAGTCATAGGAGGTAGATATTATTCTTAATTTTATTTTAAAATAAGAACATGGAGTGCAGAGATGTTGATTAATTTTTAAAGCATCACAAGAAGTGACAAAGACCTGATGTGAACTTGAAGTTTGATTCAGAAAGCACTCTGATATTTTGAACACTTCAATATTTTGAATTAAAATTCACTCGGTCATGCACTTTCAACTATAGTGATGGATAATCTATAGTTGCTACTTTGAACTGTTAATATATTACAGAAATAAGGTCATCTTCAAGGCCAGGTTCTCTCTCTCACCTCTCAACTTGCTGAGACCAAAGTGTAGTTGTGATGTAGAAAGATGTATATTGAATGTAGCTTTATAGCCTTGGACCGTGAACTCTGATCGCACCCTTTATCAGAAAAGGTTTTCCATGAGAGAACAAGTTGGTCCCTAATTATAAATAAAGTAATACCTTAAACTTTAGCATTTTCTGATCTATGCAAAAAGTACTCTTAGTTGGGAACCATAGAAAAAGGAAGACAGAGCACCCTAGCAGTTCTAAGAATTTCTATTTCTCTTGCTGAAACTCCATATCATTTGACCAACATGTTATATGTTAGGCATTTCAAATCTATTATCTCTAACAAACCTCCCAAGTGGCCTATAGTAGACCCTCAATAAATATTGCTTATTTTGTTGTCCCTGTTTTCTTCCATCAAGGATGAGCTGATCCTTGGCTTATTCGAACTATAGGATAATACACTATTATTTCCAATTCATCTATGAGATAAATAAGACTGTATAGACTAAATTAGTCACTTCATGATTCAAAGTTCGGAATGTTTGATGCAGAAAATTGTATTCTTTTAGATAAACTCACAGAAATTACCAATATTACCTTCTTTTTTCATTTTCCCACCCATCCTACTCTGTCCTGTTCCTTTCATTTTCCCCCATGTGTTGTTGTGAAAAAGCACATAAGATGTTTTATAATGACACTGTGCTCACATTTCTAGAACAGGAACACATCAGGATTGAAGAAAATAATGGAAGTTAACATCTACTGAGTACTTACTACATATCAGGTTCAAGGACAATAATTTCACATGTATTATTTCCTTATTGCCACACAACAAATTCGTAAGGAAAGTTTAAATGAAATTTAAAAAAAAATAAATAAATAAAAAGCAAATTAAGAAACAAGAGTCCAAATAGCCTTCCTAAAAATACACAGGAAACACCAAAATTCCAAGTCAATGAGCCTCCTCAAGAAGTTGGCTGTGGAACACAGCTATTGTTCCTATACATTTGTGCCAGCTGGGAATCCCTTTCATATGTATTTCTTCATCACCTTCAGTGCAAGACTTTTCTCATTGTTGAAGTCTGCATAAATTCCCATGCTTCTTGGAGTTGTTGCTGGCTTACAAGATATGGAGTGACCATTCCCAAAAAGAGATACAAGTCTTTTTTTTTTTTTTTTTACCTTCCTGTTAGTCCTATCTTCCAACCTGCTTCCAATAAGCAATCCTGCTTCCCTGAATGCTTCTCCCTGGGTCTTTAATAGAGCTAAAGTCAACATTACCTCACTTTATCCGTCTTTACATTGTCACATTAGCAAGAAAGGGGTAAGATAGGAAGAGTTCTTTATAAGATGCTCCCCTTAGACTCAAGATCCTTTTAATGAGTAAATATTCATTCCAAAGAAGGCTACAGATTTTGTAACATAATAATGTTAAAGAAATAGAAAAGGGGCCCGAATAATAGCTCATTCAATGAAGTGTTTGCCTTGAAAACATGAAGACCTGAGTTTGAGCCCCCCCAAACCCATATAAATAAAATTTAGGTAGTGTGATGACAAATCTTTGTCATACTAGTACTAAAAGGTAGGCAAGGATTAGTCACCTGAGGTTCAGTACACAGCCAAAATAGCCTATATGGTAGGCTTCAGACCAGTGTAAAGCTCTGTCCAAAACCAAAGCAAAAAAACAAAAACAAACAAACAAACAAACAAAAACCTGGGAATCACATATGAGCAATAAACTGAGGTTTTCTTCTGGGCTCCACATACACTTACATGTATTTGCATCAATAAACACATGCAACACATGCACATACACACACATGCAACAAAAACACATGCACACACACCTGAACAAACATAACAACAATAAATTAGCAATAACTGAGAACTTGCTAATGCTCAATTCTCTTTTTCCATTTTATTAAGTCTAGAAGCACCACCTCAGAGAATGGTAACACCCAAAGTGGGCAGGTCTTCAACTCTACTTTTTTTTTCTTATCATATATTTTCTTCATTTACATTTCAAATGCCATCCCCAAAGCCCCCTAAAACTTCCCCCCACCCTGCACCCCAACCCACCCACTCCTGCTTCCTGGCCCTGGCACTCCCCTGTACTGGGGCATATGATCTTCCCAAGACCAAGGGCCTCTTCTTCCATTAATGGCCATCTAGGCCATCCTCTACTACATTTTTTTAATTAGATATTTTCTTTATTTAAATTTCAAATGCTATACTGAAAGTCGCCTATACCCTCCCCACACACTGCTCCCCTACCCAACCACTCACACTTCTTGGCCCTGGCATTCCCCTATACTGGGGCATATAAAGTTTGCAAAAAGAAGGGGCCTCTCTTCCCAATGATGGGCAACTAGGCCATCTTCTGCTACATTTGCCGCTAAAGACACAAGCTCTGGGGGTACTGATTAGTTCATATTGTTGTTCCACCTTTAGGGTTGCAGACCCCTTCAACTCCTCTGGTACTTTCTCTAGCTCCTCCATTGGGGACCCTGTGTTCCATTCAATAGATGTCTGTGAGCATCCACTTCTGTATTTTTCAGGCACTGGCATAACCTCACATGAGACAAATATATCAGGGTCCCTTCAGCAACATCTTGCTGGCATATGCAATAGTGTCTGCATTTGGTGGCTGATTATGGGATGGATCCCAGGTGGGGTAGTCTCTGGATGGTCCATCCTTTCTTCTTAGCTCCACACTTTGTCTCTGTAACTCATTCCATGGGTGTTTTCTTCCCTATTCTAAGGAGGAATGAAGTATTCACATGGTGGTCTTTGTTCTTCTTGATTTTTTTGGGTTTTGCAAATTTTATCTTGGGTATTCTAAGATTCTGGGCTAATATCCACTTATCAGTGAGTGCGTATCAAGTGACTTCTTTTGTGATTTGGTTACTTCACTAAGGATTATATCCTCCAAGATACATCCATTTGCCCAAGAATTTCATAAATTCATTGTTTTTAATAGCTGAGTAGTACTCCATTGTATAATTGTACCACATTTTCTGTATCTATTCCTCTTTTGAGGGACATCTGGGTTTATTCCAGCTTCTGGCTATTATAAATAAGGCTGTATGAACATAGTGGAGCATGTCTCCTTATTACCAGTTGGAACATCTTGTGGGTATATGCCCAGGAGAGGTATTGCTGGATCTTCATGAACACCTTTCCTCTGTCTTCACAATATCTCAATTGTGACACATGGCATGGCCTCTTCCTTCCAAAACTCTAAGCCTTCTCATCACAGTTTGCCTTGAAGACATTAGGACTACTCCAGTCGTACACTACCTCTGTTTATAGCACTCACTAGAAAAGACCAATTTGCAATTCACATAACCAGATTCTTATCTCTTTGCTGCTCTGTTTATCTCTAAATCCCACTCCTCTTCTCAACTATCCCATACCTTTCTCAGTACCTTCAGCACATCAGGGTATCTCATTAGAAAGGTCCTCTATATCACAGCTACTTATCTCAAGGTCTCTGGGATTGTCATAATTTCCATAAAATCTAGAAAAGTTTTGGGAAAATTTCTTCTCTAAGAACCCTGATTGTCAATTTGATTAAACAAAGAATCAACTTTTAGGACTGAACTACTTTGGGGCACATTCTGATGACCTCATTTCTGATAGAAGTTATTGGTTTTGTGGTAGCTAGGTACACAGGAACTGAAAGAAAATCATTTCCATTGAGTCTCCACTCCTCTGCTATAAACAGGTAGATCAGTCAGTCCCTTAACCAATCCAAACTCTGGAGTTCTATAATGTGTCTAATAGTACTTGTCTAACATGTTAATATAAGAATACATACTTATTCATCACCCTTTCTAGAGCATTCTCCCTCAGTTATTAATACATGAACACTAGAACCAAAGTTTATGTTATTAACTTATACGCACTGGTTTCCCACACTCAAATATATCTAAACTGTGCAATTTAAAGATTTTACTGTATTCATTGAAAGATTCCACAATATAATTAAGAATATTTTCAACTACCTCAAAAGAAACTCTACATACATTTATAAATATACATAAACATTGCCTCCCAGCATTTTTCCCCAGCTACAACTAGCTACTAATCTACTTTCTGTCTCTACAGATTTGTCTAATTCCACGCATTAGAGATAAGTAGAATAAAGAATCCTGTGGCTTTCTGTGGTTGGATTCTTCTAGCAAACACAATGCTTAAAATGTTTCTCTTATAACATGTCTTGATGCCTCACTTATTTTATTGCTAGATAATATCCCACTTGAGAAATATACCATACATTATTTGTGCATCCATCAGTCGATGCACATTTAGATTATATACACATTTTTGCTAATATAAATAATTTTATGCTTCTTAGTGATTTTTTGTATGTCCGTGTTTTTATTTCTCTTGAATGCATCCTTGAGATACATAGTAAGGCTATATTTAACAACTTGAGAAATTGTTAAATAACTTTCCTAAACAGATACACCTTTTTATATTACGACCAGCTACAAATGCAGATTCCATTTCTCTACATTAATTCCAACATTACATGTATCATTCATTTTGTTGTTCTTATCTTGCTTCTAGCTCATTGTTGTTTTGATTTGCATTTACTTGGTAATTGATGATTCAGAATAACATTCCTAACATTTTTAACTACATGAATATGGTTGTTCCTGATAATGATCTATATTATCATAAAATCTCTGTAGCCTGAGCTCTGAGTTCCTTGACATCCTTCAAAGTCCATGTGCTTTTTTCTTCACCCCAGTCATAACTGCCACACACACACACACACACACACACACACACACACCTTCCTTGATTATCAAACATAACAACAACAACCCTCTATTTTCTCAGTTTTAGAAATCTCCCTTTCCTATAACCACCTTCTTCTTTTCTAGTTCACAATGAATGGTTGCCAAACCTCAAAAATTCTTTGTTCCACGGTGACCTGCACTTCATCTATGCACCAAAATACTTTCTGTTTTTTTGTACTTTTCTAACTTACTTTCTGTCACAGATAGTGCAATGTATGTAGTCTATAAAATATAGATAAAATTATCTTTCTACCTCCATCTTACTTAGTTATACTTGCTATGCAAACCTGACCAGAGTAAACTTCCCCCTTGCCTCACTTTTACCCCCAAGCTTAAAGGGAGACAGCTAGGGTTAGAAAGATGGCAAAGTGGTTAAGGGTATTGTTGCTGAGGTCCTGGGTTCAGGTTTAACATCTATGTGTTAACTCACACTCACTGGTAACTCCACTTCTAGAAGATCCAATGCCCTCTTCTCAAATCCTTACTTCTACCACATATGTAATACATAAAGCCCATGTAGGAGCTCATGCATATACAAACAAACACATACACACACACACACACACACACACACACACACAAACACACACAAGGGGGTAATGACTCTTAAATAGAGAAACAAGCACATATACAACTCTACTGTCTTACAAGCTCAAAGCTCAAGAACAGCTATGAACTCCTGGTATAGTTATCTACCCAAGTCACTCTTACATTTCTTTTGTAAATGGCTCATAAACATTTCTTTCTCCTCAAATATCAACACATCATTCCCCATTGTCAGAGTCGGAGATTTTCTATGTCAAGGTGAAAACACCCATGAGGAGGTATCCATTTGTTCCATGATTATAACAAGATTTCTATCTGCTTCAGCTTCTGCCTCTGAATCTGACTCTGCCACTGCCTCTTTCTCTTCTCTTTCTTTTCTTCTTCTCCACTTCTTCCTCCTCTTATTCCTACTTCTCATCACATTCTCAGGAGCATAGCCTTAATAATAGAACCCACTTTCTCTTCTACTATCAAATGTTTCCTCTATACTGGATCATTCCCACTAAGAAACCAGAATATTATAATATATTGTCTCTGACTATGGACTTATTCACAGTTTCCCTTTGAGGAAGACTTCCTGGAGAGAATTGACTGATTTCAATACATGTGGTCTTTTTTTATCATCCCCCCTAATCCATTCTATAAGCAATATTTAGGATCTTTTCCCCCACTATTTCATCAAAACTGTACATGTAAATGTTAGCAACATTTCTCTAGTCTTCTTGTTTCTAAGACTAAAAGTAAATTCTTAGTATTTATCTTACATAAACTCTTTTCCCTGAAATACTTGACTCAAGGGTCTCTCCTCTCTTATTTATCCTGCTAAATTTCTTAACTCTTAAATCCCTTAACCAAGTCTCTTTCTTCTCCTGGTCTTCCTAGTAGCAGTGTGTCCAGTGTTCTGCCCTTCGGTTTCTTTGTTTTTTTTGTTTTTGTTTTTGTTTTTGTTTTTGTTGTTTTTTTACCAGATACATTTGCTCTATACACAAGTTCTCTCAGCATAATGGAGTGGCTGCCAAACCACCGACTAATACTTAATTTCCTGATTATTAGGTTTATCTGGTTATTTCACTGAAAATCATCAGTTCTAGTCACTGACACATGGATTAGATGATAGTGTCCCATGAGGAAGATACAAATCTACATTGGTCAAGCATTGGCTATCTAATAAGGAAGTTCACCATTAAGAAGTGTTTCACCAAGCAGTCTACTTAAAAGAGTTAATACAGAAAAGTTTGAAAACAGAGACTTTAAACATGACCCTGGGAAAAAAGTTTGAAGATCAGTTGGCCAACCTTTGGAAGGTTTGCTGGAGGAAGAGAAAGGAAACTACCATTTAAGACACAGGTGGCTAGGTACATTCCTACACATTTTCTTCAACATTTACCATGGGCAATTACAAGAGGAAACCAAGGCTAGGCCTAGGGTAACTCCTTAGATTGTAGACATAATACAAGGAAAACACAGTGTTGAATTTATAGAAACACAGACATTAAGACCAACAAAAGAGAGAGAATGGATCTATAGAAGGGAGGAGAGCAGACACAATGGTGTGAATTGTACATGTAGCTTACAGGCGGGCTCTGCGCTGTCCTTGCGTTGGGAGCTGAGTCAGAATGAACAGAGCAAGTCTTGTCCTGCCTGGTGATTTCATAGGACCTTTTGTCCTCTTTTCTAGGGAAGAAGTGAAGCAGCTCTTCTAGACAGTATTCAATGAAACACCTTTTCAGGGTATACAAATATTGGGAAGTGGGTAGAAGTTTTTGAGGTGAGTGTACATTACATTATTGGTTGGGGCAGAGATGCTGGAAATGTTTCATTTACATGAATTAATTCCAGGTATTTAATCCTGTAGTTTGGCCATGAGGCTTTGTGACTACTTCAAAAAGGATAGAGGGAGGAGTTGCTCTGAACTATGATCCCTGGGGCATATGGGCTGGAACAAGGAAGGAGCAATCCTTATTCCTGTGGGTCTCAAAAAGATATTGGGAGGGGGGAAGGGCTGGGACATGTCTCAACCTTCCTCTTGCTCCAGGCAAGTTGCCTTAGTCGCATGCCTCACATGCCCCACAGAAACCAGTCCTCAGTACTGGAAGCAGGTGATGTGTCAAAAATCAACTGAGAATGCCATGAAGTTTCCTGGCCCACCCCATTTTGGAATGGATCTTAGAACTGCCTTCAGATGAGTGCCTATCTCTCAAAGTGTATCCTCTATACTTTGGAGGGAGAAGGGGATTAGTAGCCTTGAAGACATGGGATAGAGGAATAGAACCAGACTGATGATAACACACATTACCCACTGTCCTCCTGGAATCTGTTTATGCCCTCAGGGTGTCCAAGCACCATTGTGCACTGGGCTTGGGCCGAGCTAGCAGAAACAAAGCTTATCCAGTCAGGGTGGGTTCGCAGGGTCTTGGCCTGCTTTAGAGCTAGAGAGAAACAGCCTCCTCACCGTCCGCACCCGCACCCCCACTCCATCCCCACCCCACCTCCACAGGTTTTCAGTGAAACAGCTCTCCGTTATCAGGAGTACCAAGAGCTACAGAAATCTTTCCGAGTGGGCGGGAGTTTGCAGGGTGAGTGTGCATTATTTGCTGATGCTGAGGTACTTGGAATGCTTCATTTACATGAACAAGAATTCCAGGTGTTTGGTGGACATGTCCTTAGAGAGAGAGGAAATTAAACCTGTAATTTGGAAACCAAGCTATGTGACTACCTCAAGGGTGGCTGGCAGAGGCTGGGATTGCACGGGCTTTGTGAGCAGGGACATGCAGTTCCAGAGCAAAGAGAGAACAACCCTACTCCTGGTCCCAGGAACACTATCGTTCTCACTTTTTCTCTGGACTAGCTCCCCCGACCATATCTCTTTCTGAACCCATAACTCACCACAACTCTTATTTATACTCAGAATGGCATCAATAACCAGATTAACTCAGAGATAACAGATAGTGGTACTTCCTCCCATAGAACACTCGTTTTGTATTCACTGCACTTGAATTAGAAACTTCCAGTGAAAGTGATGAAATGTCAGTTTAAAACTGACTTATGATAAAGAATATTGATTTTAACAGCTTGAGTACTATATTATTGCATTTAACTTGTACACAAAGGTCAATTCGATAGTTTTTATGCAGTTACATATACATGCAACCATATCCAGTTTCTGAAGTTCATCACCTCCCAAAGAGGTCTGCATTCTTTAGCTATCAGTGTATGTCTTCCTATCTTTCTGGGCACTCATCTATTCTGACTTTAGAGAATTTCCTGTTGTGAAATTTTTCTATGAATAGAATTATATAACATGTAGGATATTCTGACTAGCTTCTTTTACTTATCATAATGCTCTTGAAATTTATGCACAGAATAGCAAATAGTGCTGCTCTATTTCTCCTGAAGAGATATGCCACAATTTTTTTATCTATTCACCCTTTTATTGATACTTGAGTTATTCTATCTTTTATATATTACAAATAATGCTTCTTAAAACATTACAATTATTTGGTTATAGAAAAACATTCATTTTTCACAGACACACAAATGAAATTTTCAAGTAATTCTTGTAAGTCTACATAAGGAACTTTCATGTTCTCTCCCCAAAAGGCTGTACTACTTAATATTCCCACAAGAATTATATATGAGTTCTAAAATCTCCACATCCTTGCTTTCATTTACATGATAAGTTTTGAACTTGGCCATGCTAGTAGCTAAGAAATATCTTGCTAATTTTCATTTACATTGTCCTAATGACTTATACCAAAAACCTTCTCATGTATTTGCTAACTACTTTGATATCTTCTTTGGAAAAACTGTCTATTTAGATCCCTGGCCTACTTTTGAATTGAGTTGCTTTATATTACTGAAGAAATATTCTGTCTCAATTTTCTCAAGACGCAGTTAAATTTTGGGTCAGGCTGGATCCACTGTCTCAACAATATTACTAAACAGATGCATGTATATGCATATATATATATATATATATATATATATATATATATATATATATTTATATTTATATATGTGTTTTTATATATGTTTATATATATAATTATTTGCATATACATGCATTTGTTTAGTAATATTGTTGAGCCAGTTTATATATATGTTTTTATATATATATTAGGCCCTCCAAAGATACTAATGATTTAAACATGACTTTTAAATATTGCTGGGTCAAATAATTCCTCTGTCATGTTCTGTGGCAAAAAAAAGAGAACCTTTTTCTCAACATAAAAATCTTAGGATTCTCTTTTATGTTCAAATCACAAAATCACATTGGAATCAATCACAATGATGATAGATGATGGCTCTTACAACAGATTGGATTTGGGTGTTTATGTTGTATTCAACACTGAGACTGGGTTCAGCTTCTGCATGTTCATTAAAGCAAATGACTGCTCTACAATGTGACATGCCTGCAATATGTTCTGGAAAAGGCTCCCCTCATCATCCACATTTGCACTACTGTAATGATATTCTTATACAAATGATTGAAAATGCCTCTCTTCTTCATGAGAAGATGAAGGCATCAACCACAATAATTCTGCTTATTAGTTTTCTGTGGAAAACCAAGGCCTGGATGTGCTGTGTGTATGTGTTCTATATGGACTATGGCATCCTAAAGTTGAAATTTACTGTTACTAGCTTTAGCGTACAGATAAAGACATTCAGCTCATACATGTTAAAAGACTTATTTAATAGCCAATAAAACAGTATCTGGGTTTTTCAGTATTGGCTGTCTCATACCTGAGTATTTTTGAGGAATCTTTTCATGAAGAAGGAACAGTTTTCATTTTTGAGATCTTAGTCACAATTTTTGCACAATATGGGCATCTGATAAGTATCCAGTAAACTAAATGAAGCCTAAATAAAAGTATGATATTTTAAATAAAGTCATGAATTTCCCTTATTAGGCAAAAAATTAAGGTCAGGGTGAAACTGAAGAATGTAGTGATTATAAGAGTTTCCCAGCAGCCCTTTCCATCATGCTGCTGTTGTTGCTACCTCTAGCTTAGAAACAGTTGCCTGGGTCATAGCATCAGAGGTCCCAAGCATCAGTTTGACAAGTCCTTTGGCCCTTACTGCACTCTCCTCCCAGGATGTCAGATCAGCATCCTGATGTGCATGAGTGACTGTAGAAATCCAGAAAGAAACTTTGAAACCAAGCCTTAAATGCCTTGTGTGATAAATAATTGAAAAGTCCTGTAGGTTTTCCCCCTCTTATCCTTTAAATCAAAAGAAGAGTAATATGAGATCAAAACTCCCAGAAGAATATGAAGAAAAATACCGAGAAATGATATGGGTGCTTGGAATAGAAAACATCTTCTTTTCCCATGCATCAAAAGAAGCTACAGTTTATCAGACATTTTCATGTGGGCTGCAGCACATTGGGATAAGAATAAAAGCATCACAGTGAATTCTAGGTCATTAGACTGGAAAGTCAGCCCAAATGAAGCTCCATCTTATCTTTCCTTTGAGACAGATACATTTGCAAAGGATTTCTTCAATTTTCATCTATTTCCTAATTTTTCTTCCACAGTTGATGAAAAGTAAAGCCATTAGGCGAATGGTAGTTTAAACATTTCTGCACTTTGCTGGGTGTTTTTCCATGTACTGTCTCACAGGAAACTCACGACTAGACTGCAGCCCTTTGAATGGACAGAAGTTGACATCATAAGCCCTGTGCTATAGATGATAAAACTGAGGCTCGCTGTTTTGCATTTAGGGTTTCAAATTCTGTATAGATGGTGGATACCGGAACTGAAATTCCATTGAGGTATTTGACCTTCTGTGGCTTGTAGCATAAACCTATCAGCTGATTCGTGAAAATATACAGGTGGGCTCTATGTTTCTTTTACCTTTTTATTTAAATTTTTTTCTATTTTTGAGACTGGGTCTTATGAAGATCAGGATGCCTTGAACATGCTAAATATCGATGATAACTTTGAAAATGAAATTTCCTTGTTTTCACTTTCTGTGGTCTGGAGTTATAGATGTGTAACACTGTGCCTAGTTTATAGCATGCTGGGGACTGACCGCTGAGATTTATTCTTGCTAGATATGCACTATACAGACTGAACCGTATCTTAAGCCTCAAGCATAGACTGGCTTTAATCATGTTATTTCTACTATGATTTTCCTCATTTATCTGTAAAATTTTAGTAATTCCTACAATGCAAGGAGGTATGGTAAGGCGTAAATGATGTAATAGATGCAATGTTCTTAAATGAGAGACAAGATAGACTAACAATTAATAATCTACTTTTATATACAAGTGATGATTGAAATAAGAATAAGTGTATATAGGTGGGAAGAATGCCTCTAATGCTGGTAGAAAGTAGGGTTCTTAACCCTTATGGATGGACCTCAGAAGACCCCCCCCCCGGCACTGAGTCACATGAAGCATACTGCTATCTAAAAGTAATGATATTATTAGACTCATTTTTCTGATATGTCATCAGTGAAGTTAAATTATAGGGAATATAATAATCAAATAGAATTTGATTCAAAGCTCTCATTATTTGAATAAATGAATGGAGCACCTAAATAACTTAGCACATAGGTCAATAGCATCTACGCAGAACAAACACTGCAGTAGGCTCCATGTTCTGATTTCCAATACACCTTGATTTCCATAACACGTTTCTACCTTTCTTCCCAGGAACTAGAATATTCCTTCAAGAACAGTATCTTTGGATATTTTTCTTGGCCAAACGTGACGTAAATGTTTTGGTTATAAGACATAATTAATAATTAACTGATGTATTAATTCATTTTAAACATGCACACACACACACACACACACACACACACACACACACACACACATACATCCTTGAGCTTGCTGCGTGTCAGGCATTTGCTTGCAGAGGTTGATTTGCTAATGAAAATATCTGGGGGCAATTAAGCTGTGATAAAGTACCTTCCAGACAAGTACAACAATCTTAAAACCAGAAGGTATTTATAGGTTTTATAAATAGAGAGGCATCCCTTGTGGACTGCAGTTTTGAAGACCCATTATGACTTCTATATAGGCAATACTGGAGCAATAATGGGAAGAAGGAACTAGATGGAGTGATAAGACAAGGATTTGGCCTTGAGAAGAATCTGGTAGCTTGGAACAAGGATGTGGTCATAGTGGAGAAAAGAAGTCAAACTTTCAATGTATATTTTTAGGTAATGGTAGCAGAATTTTCTGACTTATTAGTGTATATGTGACATAAAGAAAAGAATAAAAATAATATCTAGATTTTTTTTCTCTCATGCATTGGAAAGAAGAGAAGCAGGTAGGCTCTGATTATTGACTGGGAATGTGGTGGACTAGTTGGTTTAGAGAGAATAGAATCATGCATGTGCTTTGGGACAAGGAAAGCTATTCATTAGACACTCAAGAGGCCATGTACATTGGCTGTGTAAGACTGAATTTCAGGAGAGATATCAAGCATGCAGCACAAACATTGAGCCATCAGTCTGTATCCTGTTAGATTTGTGCCCATGTGTGCTGGTAAAAGAGAAGAGTCTAAAAAATATATTTGTCAAGAAAATGACTGTTCCTCATTGTACTGAAAATAATTGTGTATCTCTCTTTGTCTTTATGATTTCTGCCTCTGTGTCTTCTTGATGTCTGTCTCCTCCCTCTCCTTCTCCCTCTCCCTCTTCCTCTCCCTCTCCCTCTCCCTCTCCCTCTCCCTCTCTCTCTCTCTCTCTCTCTCTCTCTCTCTCTCCACCCACCCACCACTCTCATCTTCTACACTAAAGGCTGCTCCCTCTCCCTCTCCCTCTCCCTCTCTCTCTCTCTCTCTCTCTCTCTCTCCACCCACCCACCACTCTCATCTTCTACACTAAAGGCTGAGTTTTGACAGTGCATCTGATTATCTTTGAATCTCTAGGATCTAGCGTGCAGCTTGAATTCAAGTAAGTCACACAGAACACATTGGTTGAATTTTTTTTTTTATAAAGTCAGTCACCCCAGCTAAGTAAGATCTCAGTTCCACTGAGCACTCAGATTCTTAGATGAAACTCTTGACACATGCATCCAACTCTGCTTTTTACTGTAATGCTTTGCAAGAATAGCTTTTATTCCCCTGATACTGTGAATGTTCTGAAGGTGGGTCCCCATCGGGTTCATCTTCTGGAGCGCCTTTGAATGGCACAGAATAAAAGGCATAATGAGGAATGGGATGAAGATGCCTTGCCACATAAGCAAGCAGGCATGAGTTTAGANGACACATGCATCCAACTCTGCTTTTTACTGTAATGCTTTGCAAGAATAGCTTTTATTCCCCTGATACTGTGAATGTTCTGAAGGTGGGTCCCCATCGGGTTCATCTTCTGGAGCGCCTTTGAATGGCACAGAATAAAAGGCATAATGAGGAATGGGATGAAGATGCCTTGCCACATAAGCAAGCAGGCATGAGTTTAGATCTCCAGCAACCAAATAAAAATAAAGTGTGGTGGTAATTATCTATTGTGGTGTCCCTTCTCCACCAACATAGTTGGTGCAATGACCGGAGCCGTGCTGCACCCAATGGCATCCATTGTGTTGTTAACTGCGGCCAGGTTCTGCACATCTTCCAGGTCACCCGGCTCTGCCCAGCCTACCTGCACAAACCTGCGAGATCTCATGATATCTCAGACTTCCTGCCAAACTCCAGAACGCCTGCGCAGAAGACTGGGGGTGGGGCTTCCCCTCTTTTTCCACTCGCGTGCCTTTGATTCAATAAACAGTTGCCTTGAGCAGAACCCCAGCCTTGGCCACATTCTTTTCCCCTTCCCCTATCTCATTACAGCTCCAGACTATTCCATCCAGGGAACCCAAATCTGTGAATGTAGGGGTTACTGCTGGTCGGGCCCTCACATTCTGGCGCCCAGATGTTGGGGCTGGATGCGAATGGTGATACCTCCAGAGCGAGCTGACTTATGCACGAGGAGCTCCGCGGAAAAAGGCAGATCTAGGAAAGCAGCAAGGTAAGTGCACCCATTACAGCGCTAATTCATAAGAAGGTGGCACAGGTTGCTGGGCTATGGCACAGAATAAAAGGCATAATGAGGAATGGGATGAAGATGCCTTGCCACATAAGCAAGCAGGCATGAGTTTAGATCTCCGGCAACCAAATAAAAATAAAGTGTGGTGGTAATTATCTATAACCCCAGGATGCCATGTGGCCAACCAATCTAGTTAAAACAGCAAGATCCAGGTTCAATGAGAGACCATGAATAAAAAAATAGAGGAGCAAAATAGAGGATGATAGGCAGTATAGGCTTCTGACTTCCACATATATCCAACAGGGAGTATAACTGCACACAAATGTGTATATACAAGCATAAGCCACACACACACAGGCACACACATACAGAGGCATGCATATACAAACACATATATACAAAAACATAATTAAAACTCACTAAATATAGTTATTTATTAGTAGGCAGGCAACTGAACAAATATGAGGAAAAGGTTATTTAGCAGTTAAAACAAAGGCATAGATCTGGAAGGATTAAATACAGTCTGACCCACAATCTATTTCCAGGATACTCATATGACACTGCCATCAAGATGTATTTGCAGAAAGCATATTTCTTTTATCATCTCATTCTCCCACCTGACTATAGATCCCCAGAGAAAAATACCCACACTTAATGTAGCCATCATTATTCCCTCGGTACTTAACACTTCGATTCTCAGTAAGTGTGTTGATGACTGAACACTCATGCATAGGTAACTCCCCACGACGCCACCTTTTCTTTTCTCATCTCTTGCTTTTAGATCTGAAATGACCAGTGGAAGGCTGCTGCCATGTAAGTGGGTAAATATTGAACCACAGGGCTGAGCAGCCCTCTTCAGTGATCCTTGCTCTCATCTTTATGCTTCTCCAATTGGCTTGAGTCATTTAATCTGCAGTTAATTCAGAAGCATCCCAGCCAGCCTCTGATAAATCAGACGATCAAAAGAAATAGCTAAAGTATTTTTATGAGTAAAATCTCTTCAGATTTCGGTACATAAATCATTTGTTGTGAAATTGCTCATTGTCTTTAGGCTAAGCTATAACGTGAGGGAAAATTCTATTTATGAACCAAAAGTCAGGGGATTAAGAACAGTTTGAAAGAAAGAGACTACAATATAAAAATAAGATTTATTGCTTAATATTTTCCTTACATATATCTTCCTCCCCTCTCTCTTACTTACTTTTCACCATGGGATAAGAATTCAATTTTATGTTTGTTTCATAGAGACATTGGGGGAGGGGATTGAGAAAAAATTTAGGCAACAGTTTATCTTCCTATCAACTCGGTCAATCCTTATTGGACATTAGGATAAAAGTCACTTCCTTGATAACAGGCTAAATCATATGAATCTAGTTAGTTGCTCTCAGTTATTTCTATGGCTCTTATCACAGTTGTAATGTTATATTTACATGTTCACTCGCTTAATGCCTATCTCCCTCAATAGACTGTAA
The DNA here is from genome assembly GCA_902729485.2 of Mus minutoides. Taxonomy (NCBI): domain Eukaryota; kingdom Metazoa; phylum Chordata; class Mammalia; order Rodentia; family Muridae; genus Mus; species Mus minutoides. The sequence continues at coordinate 36,321 of LR750932.1, read as the reverse complement.
ATTACTTTGCATGGCAACCATATTTGGTTCTCACTACATAACACAGCATCAGGCATGAAGTAGGCGCTGAGCAAACATCTGTTTAAAATAAACATATGATGAGAATTTCTCCCAGAGTTAATATGGAAAGCCTACCACAAGACAGAATCACTGTTTAATTTGCCTTTAAGTATTTAAAATGTTGATAACTAGACATGAAGGTACTCTTGTAATCAAATAACTGTATATGGTGTCTAAAAATAAAAACTAGGCAGGATCCTACCCATAAACAATTTGTATCATGGGAAGCTTAGGAAAATTTTCCTAAGTATGTATGTCACTGATAGGTTTTGATTTGTGTGTGTGTGTGTGTGTGTGTGTGTGTGTGTGTGTGTGTGTGTGTGTCTGTGTGTGAGTATTATGTATGCCCACAGGTGTGGATGTGTTGCTCATGCATGTGTACCTATGTATGTTCATGTGCCAGCTTGTGGAGTTTAGAAGTTGACACTCAATGCCTTCCTCAATTTCACACTACCCTATTTTTAGAAACAAGTTTTCTCATTGAATCTATAGATTATCAGTTCTAGACAGACTAGTGATCATGCCCCTAAAAGTTTCCTGTCTGCCTTCCCAGAACTGGAATTGTACTCACACACCACTACACCTGGACTTTTACATAAATGCTGTGGATCCAAAGGCAGATCATCATGCACAAATGGCAAGCCCTCTCCTGACAAAACCACCCCCCAGCCCCTCACTAATGGTTTTAATGGGATTTTGAGTCCCATAATTTAACTCTCAAATTCAACCTCTTGCCCTCATGCTCAATACCCTTCCCTCTGAAGACCCAAAGGGTACAAATATAATTCATTTTCTTCTGGAAACATTTTTCTCCTCTCTGACTTTACATCATGTGAAGAGAAAAAAAATGAACAAACACCCGAAGACCAAAGAAAGGGCTGTGCTTTGCTTTTCCCCTTAAAAATCACAAAAATCAGTAGACATGTTTCTAGACATGGGAAATATTTTTTAGTCTCTGCTAGTGTCTGCCTGCAAAAGAGTTTTTCAAAGAACCTTTCAGGAAGTCAGCCCCTGGGGCCAGGTCCCTGCTCTCTACCAGATTCATCTTTCAGTGCATTGATGTAAACAGCAAGATTTTACTTCCAACAAACACTAACAAAAGCACCATGGACACAGAGGAACACATGCATTACACACAGACATGCGTGGGTTTGTGTGTGTGTGTTTGTGGGGTTGCAAGCACACACTTTGAACTCAGAAATAGACCCACAAAATGTCACAAGTACTAGTGCATCTGCTTTACAAAATAAGCAACAGCTTCCTCCTTCACCCTCACAGCAAACATGAAATTATATTATTAAGGTTAATTATTAACATAAAGTATTAATATTAATACTCACATGCAAATGTGTCCTCATAAACAGTAGTAAATGGCAACCCACATCAGTACACCAATTTTCCCCACATTAATTATGTCCATTTCTTCACTTTATTACCCTAAGAATCCCTCTGTTGTTTTATTTAGATTAGAAAAAATAAAAAACAAATAAACTGATCAACCCAATACTTTCACAGAAGCCCATAATCTGAGCTTCTGACTTTCCCCCAAGTTGAATGCAAAATTGGGTTTGTACATGGATGTCCATGTCTGTGTCTTCATGCTTTCATGTATTCTCTTGAAAGAGATTTTTTAACAGATACTGAAGACTCCCAACTTTTGTAAAGTATCGTTTTTCCCACCTCTTCATTAAACTCACTAATCTATAGCCTTGGAATGTTTCTTCTTGACAGATGAGAATAGTGGTGATAAATAACTCTAACCCCATATTTGAGAAACAGATAGAAGTTATGTGGGGCCATTTCCCATTACAGGGAATTTCACATGTTTTCCCCACAAACCCAAGTCAAATGGTCGCATCCAAACTTTCATGTGAAATGCAAAGACTGAAAAGTGACTGCTTTAATAAGAATTTCAGTGTCTTACTATGCATGAAGTCGTATAGTATTTTAAGAAAATCAAAAAATCAAAATTCCTGAAGACACTTTCTAGGCCATCTCTGATGACTGTAGAAGCATGTTGTCACAGAAGCAAGCCATTTCTCTATTCCTTTCTTGGAAAGCTTTGTCCAGGCAGCCACGTGTCTCACTCACTACAGTTCCATATTTAGGATTGTCAATTTTGTCAACTTAGCACACTCTAAAATCATCTAAAAAAAAAAAAAAAGAGAGAGAGAGACATAATGAAGGAGTGTCAACATAAGCTGCCCTGTGGGCATGTCTGTAGGGGATTTTCCTGATTGATGGGCAGGCCCACCTTAAATGTGAGACACATGTACTATTAGTAGTCCACATGATGAAACATGGAAGAAGGAAAGCTTTTGTTCATTTTATTTTTTATTTTGCTGTTTAGCTTGGCCTTTACTTTCACTAATAAATCCATCCACTCTGATGCTGCTATTGCTGATTCCTTAGCTAACATTGAAATGAGCTTCTTCTTACTTCCAAAGTGGACAGAGGACCAATTATTCTCTCAGAATCTTCAATGCTTCTGCCCTAGATTGGGACTCTCTGAAGATCCCAATTTGGCAACCTAAGAAATTATCAGGTTCTCAGCCTCTCTGGTTTGAGACACCAATTGTTGGACTACTCAGAAGGCATTCTAATAAATTTCTTTTTATTATGTATTTATTCTATGGGTGTTTGTTCTCTACAGGACCCTAACTAGTACACTGTTCAAACATCCTCTTGCAATTCACAGCCCTCCTAACCAAAGCAACACTCGTCACCCGACTCATTCCTAGCCACATAACGCTGAGCTTTGTATCACTTCAATTAAGTGTATAACAAGCTCACTTGGTATGCACTTAATGTACATGACTTTGATCTAGAATGTAATCTCCAGAAGGGGATTTTATTCATTTAACTTCACTGCTCCACAACATTCATCACACATGTAAATATTTATTTCACAGTTGGAACTCTATCATAAATTATGGTAATATCATCACCTACTCAAAGATTAAGTGGCCTTATTAAAGTCACAATTTCATGACAAATCTTCAACTTTAAGTCATCTTTTAGCACCAAATGGAAAAATCCTACCTATTCCATGAACTATTTCCTCATATCTTTACTGATTTTCTCATTAGAATATAGAATATTTTCTTTTCTATTTCTGAGTTTAAATAAGTAAAATAATATGTAATATATATTACATAAAATTAAAAACATATATAATATATGATATATAATAACATGAGAATTAAAATCATATGTAGTATTTACAATATACTGTAACAGTATATATAAAACATATACTCTAGATACCATTTTTTTGTTGGATTTACAGTTTATAAACATTTGTTTCTAGTCTACAACTAACCTTTTTATATTCATAACAAAAGTTTGGGCACAGTAAAATTTCTTTCTTTTACATGAATTTCATCATATCACATTTTTATTTTTATGAGCTGTGCTTGGGGCAATGTGTCTGAAAACTCTTTTTCTAACCCAAATTCCTTAACAGCTTCTCCTACATTTTTCTAAGATTTTTATGGACTTACAGTTTTTTATTTGTCTATTATTCAATTTGACGTATTTTTGTGATGCGTGTGTTAGTTGGTTTCTAGTAGTATGACAAATACCTAATGTATCAGACACTATGGCATAGGACAGCTAGTGCCTACTTAAA
>LR750932.1:0-24271 GCA_902729485.2 Mus minutoides | reverse complement strand
TTTTTTTGGTTGGGAGACTATTAATGACTGCTTCTATTTCTTTAGGAGATATAGGGCTGTTTAGGTCATTAATCTGATCCTGGTTTAACTTTGGAACTTGGTATCTGTCTAGAAAGTTATCCATTTCATCCAGATTTTCCAATTTTTTAGAATATAACCTTTTGTAGAAGGATCTGATGGTGTTTTGAATTTCCTCAGGCTCTGTTGTTATGTCTCCCTTTTCCTTTCTGATTTTGTTAATTTGGATGCTATCCCTGTGCCCTCTAGTTAGTCTGGCCAAGGGTTTGTCTATCTGTTGACTTTTTCAAAGAACCAGCTCCTGGTTTGATTGATTCTTTGGATAGTTCTTTTTGTTTCCACATGGTTGATTTCACCCCTGAGTTTGATTATTTCCTGCCTTCTACTCCTCTTAGGTGAATTTTCTTCCATTTGTTCTAGAGTTTGCAGATGTGCTGTCAAGCTACTAGTGTATGCTCTCTCCATTTTTTTTGTAGGAACTCAGAGCTATGAGTTTACCTCTCAGGAATGCTTTCATTGTGTCCCATAAGTTTGGGTATGTTGTGGCTTCATTTTCATTAAACTCTAGAAAGTCTTTAATTTCTTTCTTTATTTCTTCCTTGACGAAGGTATCATTGAGTAGAATGTTGTTCAGTTTCCAAGTGAATGATGGTGTTCTGCTTCTTATGTTGTTATTGAAGAACAGCCTTAGTCCATGGTGATCTGATAGGGTGCATGGGACAATTTCAATATTTTTGAATCTGTTGAGGGCTGTTTTGTGGCCAATTATGTGATCAATTTTGGAGAAGGTGCCATGAGGTGCTGAGAAAAAGGTATATCCTTTTGTTTTAGGATGAAATATTCTGTAGATATCTGTTAAGTCCATTTGTTTCATAGCCTCTGTTAGTTTGACTGAGTCTCTTTTTAGTTTCTGTTTCCAGGATCTTTCCATTGGTGAGACTTAGACCAAGGTTTCAATATTTCAAATGAGGCCAGGCAATGTGTAGCAAGATTGTATTTCCTAAGGAGAAAAACAAAAGATTAGTATATGAGATATAGATGGTAAAAGAGGAGTATCAGTGGATATCCTATAATGGTGAAGATGCCAGGAACACTTAAAATCTACCCAGAAAATCTATAGATACCAAATGGTGCTGGTGAAAGAAAGAGCCATGTGTACTGTAGGCAGCAAGCCTATAGAGTTATGATATTGAGCAAATTGACTGGAACTCACATGATGTCACAGCACATTGAACTACAGTGTTTAGTCATTGCCATTCTGAGAGTCAGTCTTGCTTTGGTCCCATCATTCTTCGCTATGCTCCCCAAAATAGAAATGTGCTATTATTTATTGGAAGTGTATAACCTTCAATATTTTATTTTGTTTTGTCATTTTACTTTACAACTAAAAGTCCATGCTGAATTTCAGAAGAGACCAGATTTTAGACCTTTGAATATTGTTGGGATTGTAAAAATTATGTGAATTCTCAAAGGTTGACTGAATGCAATTTGGTTTATGAGATGGCCATGAGTCAGAAAAGGAGTAAAAATGTTATGGTTTGGAGCTGCAATGTCTTTCATGGACCTATGGATTTGAATACCTGGTCTCCAGTTGATGATGCCATTTTGGAGAAGTTCTAGCACCATTGAGACAAATGGCCTAGCCAGCAGAGGTAAGTCACCAAGTCATTGATTTGGAGCAATATGCATTTTTGCACCTGACTCAGGCTGCTCCCAAACCCAACTTTTTCTTCCCATTCTACATCCTAGTGAAATAGCTAAGTGAATGTAAATTATATGCTACTTCTTTGAGGAAGTCATTTGACCTCTGTGGTCATATCTCTTGTTAGATATTGAACTAATATTCTCCACTGTAGCTGTAATCGTAAAAATGCAATCCACCCTACTCCACCAGTGCCTGGCCTGCCTGTTCTCATCTTAACTCTCTAACCCAATGATCTGAAATCTCTCTACCCACCTTGCTAAGTTTCCACAGGCAGATCACTAACATGTCAGCCCCACACTTCCAAATTCCCTTGGTTTTTTGTGTGCAATTCTTGCAAACCCATGCTTTCTCCCTGGAATCCAGATGAGTTACTGCATGAAGGAAAACACCACACAAACAATTCAGAATCAACAGGTAACTAAGCACTGGGCACAGCAACTAGCATCCTAATTTGTAAGCTATACTAAATTTAACTCCTCTGAAGGCAAATCCTGGCAGATCTGCCATCTAAACTGGAGGCCTCTTGTTAACTACGTTTTGTCCAAGCTGTCCAGTCCAAAAACCTATATCTCTCTCCTGCCTCCCCTCTTCCTCTCCCTGACCCACAAGTCCAGCCTACTCCTTGCCCAGTGATTGGTCCCCTAAAATCTTAATTTATAAGGGGAAGGTTCTGCCATGTCCTACCACCATTTAACCAGCCACAGGTCCCCACAACCACAAATAGGAGCTACTGCCACTGTCATGCCACTCTTAGGACAATGACTTCTATACGATCTGAACAGTAAGCCAAAAAGCCCTTCCTTGCTTAAGTAGCTTCTTTTGGACAATTTGACACAGCAACAAGAAACATAACTAGTTTCATATCTAATAAGAGATATGACTACAGAGGTCAAAGGACTTCCTTACAGAAGTAGCAGGAAATTTATGTTAATTTAGCTATGTTCACTAGGATGTAGAATGGGAATAAAAGTTGGTTTTGCGGGACAGCCTGAGTCAAGTGCAAAAATGCATATTGCTCTGGTTACATCCATAATTTTAAAGGCCATTGAGGTTAGAAGGAAAGAACAAGCAGGCCTTGTAGGCTATACAGTAAGGCAAGACCTGCCTCAGACTTTCCTTCACTCAAACTGTTTGGCATTGCCCTCCATGTCACATTCACACAAAAATACAAAGTCTTTGCTTTTAAGTCAAAAGCTACAGATGATATGTACACAAAACTTACCCTTCTTATAAAGGGCTAATGTTCCTTCTCTCTTTGTTATGGTATTTAGCAGGCAAGTACACTCAACACCTTCTTTGCCTGTTACATGATCGGGTTCACTAAGAGTGGGACTCCAATATCTTTACCATCTCTCTCCCTTACTATCAACCTACAACATCATTTTTTGGGGGGTAGGCCTCTACCTTTATTGTCTGTTTTTTGTTTTGCTCTAAGTGTAAGAAAGCTGATAAATGTCTAGTGGGTTATTTAATAGAAAAGAGAAAAATATTTTTTGAGCCTCAGAGACTGCCTTAAGGAGAAAATAGAATCATTTTTGAAGCTAAAGAGATTCCAAAGGATCTATCACCTGAGTGTTGTGACCCAGCCATAACCTGCCATTTTGGATCTAGCCTTTCTTTTTTTAAAAATATATATATACTGTTTATGTTATCCTTTTCATATATTCCTCCCAACTATTTCCTAACTCTTCTCCCATTTGCATTCATTCCCTTTCTGTATTTCATTAATAAAAAAGAGGCTTCTAAGGGGTAACATTAAAATATATTGTAGCATACTATAGTGAAATTAAACAAAACTAACATATCAGAATAAGCAAAATGAACAAACAAAAGGAAAAGAGGCAAAAATGGCACAAAAGAAAAGTATAGGCTCAGAGACCCACTCATCTCCACATGAGGAATCGCATCTAAAAACCAAACTTGGAACTATAATATATAGTTTTATAATTTGTAGTTAGTAGAGTAATTTACAATATATAGTTTTATAATTTTTAGTTAGTAGAGTAAAAAGATTATATATATATATATATATATATATATATATATATATATATATATATATATCCATCCCTGGTTGAGATAAGAAAATGCACATAAATAAAATCAAAATAAAATTTTAAACAAAGAAAAGGAAAGACAAGTACAGAAATGAGAGTGGGAGACAATAACTTTTTAAAGATGCTGTTGAGTTAATTTTCTGTTGTCCATCTCCTGCTGGACATGCAGCCTACCCCTTTTTTTGTTTTGTTTTTGTTTTTCAATACAGCCTACCCTTAAGATTAGTTTGTTTCCCAAGTGAGACTCCATTGGAGAAAACTAAATTTTTATTTTCAGGTATTTATCAGTTGGAAATTGCATCTTGATTATGGGTAAGGGCATGAATACACTTTTTATTTCAACTTTAAGGTTCCATCTGGTACAGTCTCCTGCAGGCCATGAGCATGCTGTCTCAGTCTCTGTGAAGACATATGTGTGACAATCCTGATGACTTAGACACCCTTCTTTTTTGTTTGGTGTCCTCTACTTTCTATGGCTCTTACACTCTTTCTTCCTTCTCTTCTGCAGGGTTCCCTGAGCTTGAAGGCAGTCTAAGGAGCTGCAGTATGCATCAGTCAGCACAAAGGTCCTCAGAAATGCTATCGGCAACTTTAGGTACATGCCTTTAGTATTTAGCAGAGCATACCTTTCTCACTGCTACAGAATCCCAGGGGATTTCATTATTTTCACAGGCATTTCTCAAGCCAGCATACATGCTGTCAAAGACTTCACCTTGTTATCAGTTGTTCCCAGCACTTTCCAACAGAGGCAGCTGCTAGCATCCTGTGGACAGCCATGTCTGGGATGTCTGCCTTGTTCTAAATCTTGTCAGAGGACAACCTTACCCTAACCTCTCTAGTCCAGGAAGTCAGGCTAGTGTCAGGAGCACTCTAAACTGTCACCACAGAAGATTGCTTCACATACTGTAAAAAAGACAGACAGAACCAGCTTCCAGGACCACTTTCTCCCATATCAGAAACTTAACACTGATTGGAAATTTTGTTAGTATTGGGGACAAAACTTGAAACGTATGCATAATAGGCAAGTGTGCTATGCCTGAGGTATACACACAACTTCTTTTTCATTTTTCTTTTTAACCTTAAGAGTGTCTTTCTGAAATTCAGATTAAATTCATTGTATGGCCTGGTTAGCTTTGAACTCGGGGGCTCTTCTGACTCAACTTAACAAGTAGCTTCAATTATAGGAGTGAGCCACAAGTCCCAGCAAGCATTTCATTTTAATGCAAAATGTGAAACTATAAGCTTATATGCTTGAAGATGTTCAGAGTTGTAATGTGGGTTTTTAAAAGGCATTTATGAGACAGAGCACCTCCATCTTAGCTGTGATATCCATGCCTCTCTATGAACACAGGGTGTCACTCCCCACTCTCTAACCACCATCCTCATCTATTCAAATAAGAGGAGATCGATGTTCTTATGCATCTACCTTTTGAGGACTCCACATTTCCAAGTCCCACGAAACCCCTTCTATGAGGGAGAGATTGTTTTGGTTCTCTGAAAAGTGTAACCCAGTTCACACTTATCTTTGTAGATTTGGGGCTTCGCAAATACTGGCAAACCACCAGGTTTTGGAGATGAAATATAATTTTTCTGAAGACATAAAAATTAATACACAAGTGAAACCAGAGAACCTGACATGGCAACACTGCCTTAACTTCAAGATGATATGCACACTTATATGGGAATCTGAAACCTAGGCCAGATCTCAGAAGTATTATGTGTCTGTCCCTAATTGAGGAACTGCACTTGAGGAATTATATTTGAAGGAGGAGTATAGCCTGAAGATACACAGGTCCTAGAATAGAAAATGGGTGCACCAAGACAAAGGTTTAGCTGTTCATAAATTGAAAGGTTGAAGGCCAGATTAGAACACCTGGAGAACTCTTTATATTTGAGGAAGAGAGTAAATGATTCAGAGTTGACTGAAACTATGTATTATGGTCTTTATCTTTTAAAGATTTTTTTTGATAGATGAAAGAAATTAAATCCCTTCATTTTAGAGATAATTTTATTAAAGAAAGTGTTTCATAACTATATCTCATACAATTTACATGGAAGTTATTTCACTGAATGGAAAAATCATTAACTATATTATCTGTATGGGAGAAAACTGAAACCAAATAAGAAAAAAATGAGCTTAGACACAATGTCTCCTATACACAGATCCCTCCTCTCCAGGGGTTACTCGTGTAGCAGGGGCTGCTATTTTGCCTAGGCACTATCCTGCCTTCATACCCACCATGGTAGAAGACTCTAATTTCAATCAATGGAACAGAACGGTATTAAATTTAAAAATATGTCTGGGTCTTAAGATACAGATCAGTTGGAAGAATGTTTGCAATTTAAGTATGAAGAGCTGATTTTTATCCCAATAAACCCACAAGAAAGAGGAGGAGGAGGAGGAGGAGGAGGAGGAGGAGGAGGAGGAGGAGAAGAAGAAGAAGAAGAAGAAGAAGAAGAAGAAGAAGAAGAAGAAGAAGAAGAAGAAGAAGAAGAAGAAGAAAAACAAGAAGAAAAACAAGAAGAAAAACAAAGAGAGGAGAGAGGGAGGGAGGATGGAAGAGAGAGAAATAAGGAAGGGAGGAAGGAAAGAGAGAAAGAGAGAAAGGAAGGAAGGAAGGAAAGAAGGAAGAAAGAAAGAAAGAAAGAAAGAAAGAAAGAAAGAAAGAAAGAAAGAAAGAAAGAAAGAAAGAGAAACCCGTGTTCAGGTATAATGACAGACTTATAATCTCAGCACTGGGAAAGTAGAATTGGCAGATGTCTGGAACTTGTTGCTAAGCCAGCCTTGGTCACTTGGTGAGGTTCAGACCAGAGAGAAACCCAGTCTCAAAACCAAAGTGGACAAAGTGCTAGCTAGAGCATAAGGAAAACAAAAAGAGATCAAGGGGATACAAATTGGTAAAGAAGAAATAAAGGTATCGCTATTTGCAGATGATATGATAGAATACATAAGTGACCACAAAAGTTCTACCAGAGAACTTCTAAAGCTGAAAAACAACTTCAACAAAGTGACCAGATATAAAATTAACTCAAGTAAATCAGTAGTCTTCCTTTATACAAAGGATAAATAGGTTGAGAAAGAAATTAGTGAAACAATTCCCTTCACAATAGCCACAGACAGTATAAAATATCTTGGGGTAACTCTAACCAAACAAATGAAAGACCTGCATGACAATAACTTCAAGTCTCTCAAGAAAGAAATCAAAGAAGATCTCAGAAAATGGAGAGATCTCCCATGCTCATGGATTGGCAGAATTAACATAGTAAAAATGGCCATCCTACCAAAGGCAATCTATAGATTCAATGCAATCCCATCAAAATGCCAACACAATTCTTCAAAGATACACATTCTGTATCCAAAGAATGGATTCAGAAAATGTGGTTCAACAAATTCTTCTCACAATTCTTGTAAGAGCAATTCTCAAATTCATCTGGAAAGGCAGAAAACCCAGAACAGTGAAAACAATTCTTTTTTTTTTTTCTTTTTTTTATTAGATATTTTCTTAATTTACATTTCAAATGCTATCCCAAAAGTTCCCTCCCCCTCCCTCCTGCCCTGTTCCCCTGCCCACCCACTCCCACTTCTTGGCCCTGGCGTTCCCCTGTATTGGGGTATATAAAGATTGCAATACCAAGGGGCCTCTCCTCCCAATGGTGAAAACAATTCTTAACAACAAAAGAACAGCTGGGGGAATCACCATCTCTGACCTATAGAGCAATAGTGATAAAAACTGCATGGTATCGGTACAGAGACAGACATGTTGATCAATGGAATAGTATTGAAGACCCACAAATAAACCACACACTTAATGTCACTTGATCTTTGATAAAGATGCCAAATATATACAATGAAAAAGATCATCTTCAATAAATGGTGCTGGTCTAACTGGCTGTGTGTAAGTAGAAGAATGAGAATAGACCCATATTTGTCACCTTGTACAAATTTCAAGTCCAAGTGAATCAAGGAACTCAAAATAAAACCAGGTACACTGATTCTAATAGAAGAGAAGTGGGAAAGAGCCTTGAACTCATTGGCACAGGGGGAAATTTCCTAAACAAAACTTCAATGGCTCATGCTTTAAGATCAAGAATTGATAAATGGGACCTCATAAAACTGGAAAGCTTCTCTAAAGCCAAGGACATAGTCAATAAGTCAAATTGGCAACCTACTGATTGGGAAAAAAAAAATCTTCACTAACCCCACATCCAATAGAGGGATAATGTCCAAAATATATAAAGAACTCAAGAAGTTAATCATCAAAAAAACCAAAGAATCCAATCAAAAACAGGGAATAGAACTAAACTGAGAATTCACAACTGAGGAATCTCAAACGGCTGAGAAGCACCTAAAGAAATGTTCAGGGCTGGTGAGATGGCTCAGCGGGTAAGAGCACCCGACTGCTCTTCCAAAGGTGATAAGTTCAAATCCCAGCATCCACATGGTGGCTCACAACCATCCGTAACAAGATCTGGTGCCCCCTTCTGGAGTGTCTGAAGACAGCTACAGTGTACTTACATATAATAAATAAAATAAATCTTTAAAAAAAAAAAAAAAGAAATGTTCAAAGTCCTCAGTGATCAGAGAAGTGCAAATCAAAATGACCCTGAGATTCCACCTTACACCAGTCAGAATGGCTAAGATCAAAACTTCAGGTGACAACACTTGTTGGAGAGGATGTGGAGAAAGAGGAACATTCCTCCATTGATGGTGGGATTGCAAACTGGTACAACCACTCTGGAAATCAATCTGAAAGTTCCTCAGAAAATTGAAAATAAATCTTCCTGAAGACCCAGCTATACTACTCTTAGGAATATACCCAAAAGATCCCCCACTATGCCACAGAAGCAAGTGTTCCACTATATTCATAGAGGCCTTATTTGTGATATCTAGAAGCTGGAAACAACCTAGATGTCCCACAACAGAAGAATGGATACAGAAAATGTGGTTCATTTATACAGTGGAATACCACTCAGCTATTAAGAACGAGGACATCCTGAGTTTTGCAGGCAAATGGATGGAAGTAGAAAATATTATCCTGAGTGAGGTAACTCACACCCAAAGATCATGCATGGTATGTACTCACTAATTACTGGATATTAGCCAAAAGAAAAAGAAAACACCCATACAGAATACACAAGATACAATTCACAGAATTCAAAAGGCTCAATAAGCTGATGTGCCCAAGTGAGGACACCTCATTCACACTTGGGAGAGAGAAGAAAGCAATCACAGGTAGGGAGGAACTTGGGAGGGAAAGTGGATGGGGGGGGTGAGGCAGTGGAGGGTAGAGGGGAACCTGATCTGGTATTGGGTGAGGGAAAAGTACTGAAGCCCTGACGACCAGCAGAAAGAATCTAAACAGGCAACTTCAGGAAATAGGAGGATGAGGGGGGATCCCCAGAATGCACCACAGATCCAGGAGGTAAGAGACTCCCAGGAGTCATAGGGAGGGACCTTTGATGAAATGCCCTACAGTAGGGAGAAGGAATTGATAGAGCCCACCTCCAGCAGGAAGATAGGACATCAAGTGAGGGATAGGGTTGCCATCCCACAGTCTGTGTCTGTCTGAAAAAATTACAGGGATGAAATGGAGAGGATCCTGAAGAAAGGAAGGTCCAGCAACAGACCTGAAGTGGGATCCAGCTCAAGGGGAGTTTCCAAGGCCTGACACTGTTAATGAGGCTATTGAGCACTCACAAAAGGGGATCTACCATGACTGCCCTCCGAAAGATCCAGCAAGCAACCGAAAGAGTCAGATGCAGTAATTTGCACCCAACCAATGGACAGAAGCAGCTGACCCCTGTTGTTGAATTAGGGAAGGCTGAAAGAAGTTGAGGAGAAGGATGATTCTGTAGGAGGACGAACAGTCTTAATTAATCTGAACCCCCTAGATCTTTCATATATTGAACCACCAAACAGAGAGCATACACCAGCTGATATGAGGCCCCCAACACACACAGTAGAGGACTTCCAGGTCTATGTTCATTCAGAGATGATGCAACTAACCCTCAAGAGACTGGAGGCCACAGGGAGTTTGGAGGTCAGGTAGGGTAGGGGGTGGGTGCATCCATGTGGAGATAGAGTGGCATGGGGAGGAGGTGTGGGATGTGGAGCATTCAGAGAGTGGATAGGGAGGGGCAGGGAATGGAATATGGAGTGTAAAAAGTGAATTTCAAGTTAAGTTAAATTAAACAAAACAAAACAAAGTGGACAACACCTGAAGAATAACAAAAGAGCTTGACTTATGGCTTCTACATATAAGTATATATGTGCACATGCAAACACACACATACACACATACACAGGGCCAACACACACACATGCAAATGTACTTGCGTACCCATGAGCACACAAACACATATATGCACAGCAATATCAAATCTCCCTTTGAATCAGGTTGAGCAACTGACAAAATTGTGGAGTGATAATAAAGCAAGCTTCATGGAACAAATGAAAAAAGCCTTCTCCAAGAAACTAAATCAACAGGTCCAGCTCTAATGTCCTCTGTACTCCTTTTGTTTCTTGGCAGTGAAAAGCTGACATTTTATTCATCTTCTTGATCTACTTGACCTTGAATATAAAACAGTACACTGATATAAGAAAATTAAAATTTGGGGGCCCTGGACCCCTAACTACCCTGAGGCCCTCATATGCATGCTTTTTTCTGAGATTCTTGCATATGAGGAGATAGTAATTTACTCTTCTAAAGACACTATCATTTGAGGGTTTTTTCCTCTGTGAAGTTGAACCTGTTTCTTAATGATTAAACCTAATGTATCAATTTGAGAACTGATGTGAAAAGCTGACACTAGCTGCTGGAAGACCTGGCTCTCCCACATGGCTCACATGATCATAAGAAAGAAGAAAGAATAAAAGATGTCACATAATTCATCAGATTTCAAATCTCTTCCATTACAGACACACTATAATTTTATGCATCACCCAAGAAGAAAAAAAAAAATGTTGCCAATTAAACTTTACCATGACATTGATTGTAAAATTCAAATCAATTTCAAAATGTTAAAATGTGCAATGGATAGGAAACAACCTATGAGTATGGTATATCTTATAGGGAGTCATCCTTACACAGAGTTTAAAGTTTACCATACTTGTACATTCTCCCTGCCCAATGTTAACAAGAACGCTGAAGCCAAGAGAGTGGCATGCTTTTGTTTAAATTCAGTGGCAGAGCCATGAGGAGACTCTCAACTGAAAATCAAAGCTTTTTAATAGGTCCCAATAGATACTGAATTTCTGCTTTGTTACCTTGACCACTAGTGACATGTTTATTTAATCAACCACCTGTTTCTGTTTTGCTGTTCTAAAATATGCAGCACGGAATATGCTTCCACAAAGACTCTCACTCCCACCCCTCCCACCCAGAAAGCAGCTCAGCAGTAACAGGAGATAACAAAAGCAGCTTTCACAACAGATTCATGGCCACAGATTACAGGGCCCACCTGAAGCTTTGTCAGATGATCTGAAATAGATGGAGAAGAGCAGGTGTCCACCAAGAACTGCAGGAAGGAGCCTTCTGAAACAGATAATTTAGGTGAGACAGCAAGGGCTGATGGCAGATATATGTATACAAAGGGAACACAGCCAAGATACCTCATTTTTTTTCCTTACAGGAAGGAGACACTTTGAAGAGTAGATAGATGAAAGAAAAAGCCAAGGACCTAGTCTCAGTTGTCAGAAACAGGTATTAAGGGATGCTTAAGAAAACTGGCCTAGATCCAACCTACACTCTGAGTAGAAGTGACTTTTGCTTCTTATCTTTGCTTTGGATGTACAAAGACCATGTTTATGATTGAATTTGGTACCAGAAGTCAGTTCAGACATCAGGGAGAAGTGGCCAGAGCCTGTATCAAAACAGTAAAGACAGTGAGTTAGATAACAATCTGTACCATAAAATGAAGGCATCTCGCATATGAACTTCTGATATCATTGCCTATTCTTGGCACTGTTTTCTCTTTTACTCCAAAATGTACCCTGTATTTTAATTTAATTTTTGTTGCTATGATAAATACAAACAAATGAATAAACAAAAAACCTTCATAGAAAGCAGCATAGGAGACAAATTCGTCAATTTTAATTTACAATTCCAGGTTAAAATTCATCATTGTGGGAAAATCAACACCAAAAAGTAGCTAGTTACATCACATCCACAGTCAGGAGAAGAAAAAAAATTTTTCACAAACATGTTCAGTGACTTTCTTGTGTTCATCTGAATTTCTCCACTCTTGTACAGTCTAAGACTTCCTACCCAGGGGATGATGCAACCCACAGTAGGTAGGACCTCTATATATCAGTTAATTTACCAAGGCTAGCTCTCACAAATGTTCCCAGAGAGCAATTGACTGTAGATAATTTCGCACTGACGGTCTCTTTCCAAGTGGTTCTAGGTTTAAAGATAATCATCCCTTTCTTTATGCTCACTCTTGGTATTCCTTATCGTAACGCATTTTTCCAAAGGATGAATGGATTAGGTATAAATATATATATAATATGAATAATTATTAAAATTATTATTAATAATTTTAAATTAATTAATTAAACTGGTAGGTTGCCAAAGAAAATTATATTCACCTAGGAAACCCAAGGCTCAACTAAATGATGTAGGGGTTATAGCCAAATCTTAAATGCCAGCCAAAACCTGATGCTATGCTTCAGCCTCCCAGGCCCTGAGATATACTCATGTGCATTTTCTGCACTAAATATGATTACCAATGTGGAAGATAAGCATTTCTTTCCTGTTATTTCTAGTCCATATCTCAAAATCTGAGTACCTGTTCTAAATTGGGTACATGCAAGACTTAGATTAATGAAACTTTTACATCATAAAGCATATATGGAATGGTGGAGAGTACTTTTCAGAATAAAATATAGTATGAACTAGATTCATAGTTTCCAGGAGCATGAGTGACTAGCTGGGTGGCTTCAATGGATATTGAGGTATAGCTTATAGAACTAGGGTTGTGGGGAAGTGGTAGAGCTCTTGCTTACCATGAAAAAAAAGTACTGGACTCAATGCCCAATACTATCAAGAAAAATAATAAAAGTTTTATAATTAAAAGAAGATTGTAAAATTGTTTTTTTTTTCCTCCTGTGCTTAAACTAAATAAGCTAGGTTCATACAAATGTCTCAAAACTAGAAAGCATTACAGATCTATTTTCTTCAACATGTCACGCTTGTTTGAAATGGTGGTGTTTTCATGGAGCAGTGACTGTTATAATTGAGTACTCACCACAATCAAAACTGGAATGATCTTTGTTATACAGACAAATAAATACAGCCCCAATAAAATATTTCAAGATGGAGACCCAGAAATAAGTCCACATACCTATGGTCACTTGATCTTTGACAAAGAAGCCAAAACCATCCAATGGAAAGAAAGCATTTTCAGCAAATGCTGCTGCTTCAACTGAAGGTCTGCATGTAGAAGAATGCAAATTGATCCATTCTTATCTCCTTGTACAAAGCTCCAGTCCAAGTGGATTAAGGACCTCCACATAAATCCAGATACACTAATACTAACAGAGGAGAAAATGGGAAAGAACCTCAAACACATGGGCACAGGGGAAATTTTCCTGAACAGAACACCAATGGCTCATGTTCTAAGATAAAGAAAGGACAAATAAGACCTTATAAAATTGAAAGGCTTCTGTAAGGCAAAGGACACCGTCAATAGGACAAAACAGCAACCTACAGATTGAGAAAAGATCTTCACCAAACCTACAGCCGATAAAGGGCTGATATCCAAAATATACAAAGAAATCAAGAAGTTAGACTCCAGAGTACCAAATAGCACTATTTTAAAAGGGGGTAGGGGGATACAAAGCTAAACAAGAATTCTTAACTAAGGAATCTTGAATGGCCCAGAGGCATCTAAAGAAATGTGCAACATCTGGAGTCAACAGGGAAATGCAAATCAAAACGACCCTGAGATTCTACCTCACACCAGTCAGAATATCTAAGATCAATGTTGACAGCATATGCAAGCGAGGATGTAGAGAGAGAACACTCCTCCATTGCTGGTGGGAATGCAGGCTAGTACAACTACTCTGGAAATCAGTCTGATGATTCTTCAGAAAACTTGCCATAGTACTACTTAAGGACCCAGCTATAC
Organism: Mus minutoides; assembly: GCA_902729485.2. NCBI lineage: Eukaryota > Metazoa > Chordata > Mammalia > Rodentia > Muridae > Mus > Mus minutoides. Next base: position 10,360 of record LR750932.1, on the reverse strand, counting down.
CACTACTCAGCATGTACCCAAAAGATGCTCCAACATATAACAAGAACATGTTCAAAGCAGCATTCTTTATAATAGCCAGAAGCTGGAAACAACCCAGATAACTCTCAATAGAAGAATGGATACAGAAAATGTGGTACATTTACACAATTGAGTACTACTCAGCTATTAAAAACAATGACTTCATGAAATTTGCCAGCAATGGATGCAAGTAGAAAATATCATCCTCAGTGAGGTAAAACAGACACAAAAGGACACACATTGTATGTACTCACTGATAAGTGGATACTAGGCCAAAAGCTCAGAATAACTACAGCATAACTCACGGACCATATGCAGCTTGACAAGAATTAAGATCAAAGTGTGGATGCTTCAGTCCTGCTTAGAAGGGGGAGCAAAATAATAACAAGAGGTAGAGGTAGGGAGTAACTTGTGAGGGACAGAGGATGGGAGGGAGAAAAGAGGGGCATTATCAGGTATGGGAAGAGACAGGAGGGAAGTATAGAGAGTCAGGAAAATGAATAGAAATATGTAGCTGTGGAGGGTTGGAAACTGGGGGAAGCCACTAGAAAGCCCAGGTGCCAGGGGTAAGAGAGGTTCCCAAGACCCAACTGGGATGACATTAGTTGAAATGCCCAACAAAGAGGAAATAGAAGCTGTAGTGGCCACCTTCAATCAATAAGCATGGCCCCCAGTTGAGGGATGGAGCCACCCACCCATCTCAAAAATTTTAACATGTAATTGTTCCTGTGTAAAAGAAAAACAGGGACAAAAAATGGAACAGAAACTGAAGGAAAGGCTATCCAGAGACTTCCCTAGGGAATCCATCACATCTGCAGACACCAAACCCAGACACTACTGCTGATGCCAAGAAGAGCTGCTGACATGTGCCTGGTATAGCTGTCCCCTGAGAGACTCTGCCAGCACCTCACTAATACAGATGCCGCTACTCACAGCCAACCATCAGACTGAGCCTGGGACCCAGTGGAAGAGTTAGGGGAAGGAATGAAGGAGCTGAAGGGAATTGCAACCCAATAGGAAGAACAATTTCAACAAGATAACTCAGAACTCCCAAGGACTAAACCACCAACCAAAGAGTATACATGGAGAGATCCATGGCTCCAGATACCTATGTAACAGAGAATTGCCTTCTTTCGCATCAATGGGAGGGAAGGACTTTGGTCCTGTAGAGGCTTGATGCCCCAGAGAAGGGTGATGCTAGATTGGTGAAGCAGGAATGGGTGGGTTGAGGCGCACCCTCATAGAGGCAAAGGAAATGGGTCATTTGCAGAGGGAAGACTGGGAAGGGGGACAACATTTGAAATGTAAATAAATAAAATAACCATTAAAAAAAAAGATGAGATAAGTGGAGAGTTTTGGTTTCCAAATTCTTTCCATTCTTCCTTGTAATCAATCCCAAGAAATAATTCCAAATTAACTTTTATTGCACATTGGTCCAATGGACCTTTAAATATTACCTAACATAGTATCTAATATCTAACAACCAGCAGAAGCTTAGGAAGTATGTCCTATTATCCTCCCCACTATGAAGATGAAAAGGCTGAGGTTCAGATTGTGCAGGAACCTTCCCAAGATTCAACAGTATAGCCAGATCTCATATTTGTATCCTATACACACCAAATATTTAAATAGCTTCTTCCATCCCACCCAGAGTTTTTCTAGCTTATTATTTTGGGTTTGTTGATTGATAGTAGTAGTAGTATCTCCTAGTTGCCCAGGAGAGAAGAGGACCTGAGGACTTCGTCATATAGAAGGATATTACTGCAAGGAGTATAGTGATGTAGTAAACCAATTGCCTCTCTCTCTCTCTCTCTCTCTCTCTCTCTCTCTCTCTCTCTTTCTCTCTCTAAACCTATATTCTGTAATTGAATACAAAGTAAGGACTTCAAAGCATTAAGATGATAATTTCCCAGCAAATTCTAAACCATTTAGAGTATCTATTGGACCTTGATCTGTTTAGCAAGGGAGTGGTCATTAAAAGGTTTTCAGACACAGTCAATTCCAAAAGAGGTGTGAAAGACAGAAAGTGATCAGGTCAAAGGGACAGGAGGCTGAGGGAGAGGATAGAGGAAGAAGAATCTAGGAAGTTGTAGGTAGGAAGAAGGTGCTTTAGAAAGACAGGGCACTAGATCTACTCTGATTCTGAGCTTCTAGAAACAGAATGAAAGTGAACACTTCTGTATAGCAGAAAGACAGCTAGAAGATAGAGATTAGAAGCAGGGCACTTAAACCTCTCCCCACTTCCAATCACATATAACTCTACATGCAGGGGAAAGAATGGTTGCTGGGCCCAAAGACAGGGGTGGGCCAGAAGGAGAGAGCAGCCTGAAAGCTGATCAAAAACACTTTCAAGTTAAGATTAAACTCCTCAGATTGCAGGAGGCCAATTTAATGGGACACATTCCCTAGTACTCCAGTCCTCTCCCTTGGCTTCCCCTGGGAAGGGGCTAGGTTGTGATGTTGTACATCAGAGAGACGCTTGGGTACCAGATCTTAGCCAAATGAGAGGCAGCACATGGCTCAAAAAATAGAGCAGGGGAAAAATGGTTTACAAAGTATTGAAAGCGAGAGAGGAGAGGGTACAGAGATGGTAATTACCTTGCATCCATCCTATGAAGGGGCAGAACACCAAGGGACATATAAAGTCATTAGCTCTATCAAAGAATACAAAACTAAAGGAGGAAACAATGTACTTGGGTGCTTCTAGGACCAGCTTGAATGTTCCTCTTCCACATCTTTCTGTCTTCCGCTATGAGTCTCTCTCCTCTCTCTCTTTCTATTTATCTCACTGCCTCTCTGTGTCTGTGTGGCTTCCCGTCTCTTTCTGTCTCTTTCCTCTCTCTCTCTCTCTCTCTCTCTCTCTCTCTTTCTCTCTCTCTCGTGTGTGTGTGTGTGTGTGTGTGTGTGTGTGTGTGTGTGTGCTAGGGATGGGGACCAGTATTCTACCAACAGACTACATCTCCAATACAAGCAATGAAGAACACTCTCATTTTTCAGATTTCCCAATTTGAAAAAAAAAAAAGGGCAAAGAACTGTTAACACTATGTTATACTGAACTAGTATGTACAGTATGCCAAATATATACTCTTCTTATAAGCTTTGTGGCCCTAATAAATAATTTAATCTCTACGAGCCAAGCCTCTATTTTCTCCCTGTAGAAAGGCAGTGATGGCCACCTGTGCATGTGTGTTCTGGAAAAGTATGATTAAAATTAAATAAGCCTGTTTAGAATGCACAAAACAACATGTGGCACATGGACACAATTCAACATATGTTTCTGTTATTACTAAATGGTCATAGTTATTTTGACATGATGGGTAGGAGATGATTTTAAAAGATTTTAAAAGATAGAGTACCTGGTTCTTCATGAAACTTAGCTAATTGCTATGCCTCAACTTCTTCATCCTTCTCTATGGGATTATTAAATGAAATATGTGCCTATAGAGTGCTTTGGGGAAGGGAGGAGCCAATACTGCCTGTCTCCTGATATCAGTGAAATGTTAGGGTGCTTTTTAGAAACTATATTTCAATTATGCAAAAAGAATGAATTGTAATGATCTCTGGCACAAAACAAAGCCCATGGTTAATAAAAAGACTGCTATGTACCTAAAAAATTTAGAAGAATAGATTACATTTGATTTGTTCCTACCACAAACAAGAAAAAACAAACAGGAGTGTTATACACAATGAAACCTTGGGAAGCAGCAGATAAATCTATTTGTTGATTGATTGTCATGGTAGTTTATGAGCGTGTAACACCTTTAAAGTCATCAAGTTGTATGTGTTAAACATGCAGTTTTGTGCATTGATTATTATTCAATACAGTTGTTTTTAAAAGAAAGTTTTATTATACAAACACAATTCTGCATTATGGATACTTTTTATTCAGAAGAAAAATGGTAATTATACAAAACTATTGCCAAAAGTTCAATATCTTTTCAGTAAGAATGAATTGCATTTTGTTTGACATTAAGTACTATATTGCTAAGTTTCAATATATAAACAAACAAAGCCCCTGTTTATAGTGCAGAGGTTCCTCCCTTCTATGCCCTAACATGATTCTCCACTTCTTAGGACTGTGTGGTTACACCAACCCAGGTGACAACATACAGCTTGTGGTCAAGTGTCACCCCACCCTATTCTAGGAGCAAAAATGATGGCATGCCTTCAGCTTAGAAACTGTAAAATTGGAAGAAGAGCTATGTGTGGAAGCTTCAGGGACAGGCAGTAACAGGAAGACATCTGTCTTCCTTCTTCCATGGACAAGTATGTAAGAGCCTTGACCTGCAGAAAGATTGACCCATTCAAGATCATTATGGGCTTTATGATTTCAGAACAATCAACCTGCTGCCAAGCCTGCCTCCTGAGTGGCAGCATTTCATGACTTCATCTATCATGGCTTCCACTCATTCCAACCACTACCCAAGGAATGGGTGCACCTACACAAACAATGGGAATGTAGAGTTTTCACCTCAGATGTCTCCCAGGATAATCCTTGCCCTCCTTTCCTCTCTCTAGTGCTACAGCCTAACTGCTTGTGCTATGCAAATATCCATGTTAAAATATAAGCTCCAAGGGGATATCAGGAAGTGTGGTTTGGGGGAGGGAGGGGACTTGTGGGGATGAAGGCCCATGAATGAGATGAGGGAGAAGAGTATCCTTATAACATATCCCAAGAATTTTCCTCACTTCCTGAAACGAGGACATAGCTAGAAAGAACCATCCATGAACCAAGAAGTGATTCTCACAAAACATTAAATCTGCAAGTGTCTTGATCTTTGATTTCCCATCCTCTTGAACTATTCGAAATAAATTACTATTAGATAAAAACCATCCAGGTTTTTTTGTTTCCAGAATTAGGAAAGAATATGAAGACAGTAGCATTAGCTTCAATTTCATCTCTGATATCTGGACTAAAGTGATCTATGTCACTATTTCCAACCCCAAGGTAAGCAATGTAGGGGTCTGTAGGACAGATTTTAGAGACCACTGGCTGTAATACTACTACTTCTCTTTGTCATCCTCTCCTCTGGAGTAGGAGCACATCCTGGGACTCACTTTAACAAATGTCACAATGACCAATTTGGGGATGTGATTCAGGTTCAGTCTTGGTAGAAGCCTTTCTCATTTCTGCTTTTTATATGACAAATTGTCACACTGGAAAGTCTAGACAACAAGAGATCATTTAAGAAGTGAGGACAGCCTCCAGCCAACAGTCCACAAGTTAATGACAGTTGAAAGAAAATAACTTCTACTTAAGCTAAGAAAAACCTCTGTCACCTAAAACAACCAAGCTAGTGCTTTAGGGACAAAGGCAGACACAGCCAGCAGCCTAGTTCCAAGTGAAGGACCCAGCTACACCAAACATGGACTCCTGGCTCATAATAACTGGGGAAAAATGCAAGCATATGGTTTCAAGGCACAAAGTTCATTCTCTTGTTGTTACTCAGTGGTATATAACTGATACAATAGAGCAAAGTGTGCAGCTAACATCTCTACAAAGCTCTGTGTGAATAGTGAATAGACTACAACTAAACTTACAGTAGCCAAAACACTGCAGGAGACATCATTCACTTTCTACTTCCAAAGAAAGTTTCCCCTCACATGCCTCCTGCCACTCTGGTGACCCCTATTTTACACTGTGCTGTATAGTTGCCTACCCAACTCCAGCTACAATTGACTCAATACTCTCCACTAGAGACAGAATTGAATTATTTTAGCTTTTTAACCATAAATACATTAGTAAAGTAAAAAATACAAGGAAAATTAATTTTAACCTAGTTGGTTTTACTACTCTGTAGACATATAATTTCAACCTGTGAAATAAAGGGCCCATCAGCTACATGTGGCTGGCCAGGATTTGGAGAGGGCAAGGTTCATTGTATCTGTGCCCTAAAGGCAACTGGTCCATAGATCTGCTGTCAATCAAGGAATCAACCTTATGATCCCACTTGACAAGGTGAGCTGATCCACTCACATATTTTTCTCTAGGCAGTTTGAACTAAGCAATATAAAATATGTCAGTTGGTATTAGGATACACAGCTGAAAGGTGAAAGTGGGGTCTTCAGAGGCTGTGAGGGCCAGAACAATTTCAGTATAAGCAAAAATAAACCAGAAATTATGGAAGCAGAAAAAACTGAGCAGTAACGAAGGATAGAGCATGGAATATAGCAGGAAATGTTTAGAAGGCAGGTTACAGGAGTAAAGAAATTTCCCTTCCTTCATTTGTTCAATAAACAGCAATGGACAGGCACTCACAGGCAGGCCATGCACCAGGGACTGGGGGCTGGGGGGTGAAGGCCATGGAAAACAGATCACTTCTAGCCATCTTGTAATTGACAGACAACTGGGAAATGACAGATGCTGAGCACAGATGTCATAGCTTCAAAGAGAGAGCTTTACCCGAACATTACAGGCTACCTAAGTAGAACTGAGAGACCAGGGAAAAATCTCTTGGATAAGATGATAGTGAAGTCATGGGATCCTGAAATGGACAGTAATCAGAAGGAATGCATGTCTAAGGAAAAGGCACATTCTAGAAATGCAGAGGAGGAAAGATCAGGGGAAATCAGGAGCTATGCAGGGGATATAAGCAGAAGTCTTGGTGGAGGCTAAGGGTGTGATTTGAGATGCAGACAGCAAAAGGACAATGTGGTAGAGCAATATATACCTACCTACCTGTAGGACTTCTGCAAAGACTCCGTACAATCCATTTTACTCTCTTATCAAAGACTCTTGGGGCCCTGGCCCTAATCTTGAGTTCTAGTTCTCAGATAGTAAACACCCTGTTCCCACATATTTAACTTTCTGTATGTTGTTCACATACATTTATTTTCTACAAAATGTACTAGCGGGCTTCTTTATTTCAAACAGAAGTTTCCCCAGCTAAATGACATCAGAGTTTAGATTCCCAGAACATGCAGAAATACAAAGTTAATCTAGCAGGCCCCTCCATAATCCCAGCCCGAGAAGGGGATGATAAGGTATCCCCTGAGTAACATGGCTAGCAAAATTGGTCATATGGATGAGCTCTGGATTTGACTGAGTGACCCTGCCTCTTTGAATGAGGTGTAAGAATGACTAGAGTTGACTCCTGGTATCAACCTCAGACATCCACATGCATGAACATACACATATACATATGTACTCACATATGTGTGCTCACAGAAATGCGAAACAGTCATAAACACATGAGGACAAATTAATTACTAATTAATTAATTAATTAATTAATTAAAATAAGAGTCCAGCTTGCTCCCAATACTTTCACTGTTATGCTTAGAACTGACTCCTTAGATGGCAAGTGTGTCTTTGTTTATTCCTAAGCTTCATGAAGCATGGTCTATTCAGAATGCCAGCCTCAGTATGCCTAGTGTTCCTTCCTGCAGAGTACATCCCCATGAAGCTATATGCCCTGGCATTCACTACTTGCTCTAGAAACATATGCTGTTTAAATGAATGATATAATGGCTAAAGATAACAATCTCCAAGTTTTCTTTTTCTGGTCTCAGCTTTCTGAGCAGTCGTTGCTGTTCCCTTTGACTAGTGGCTCCCCTCAATATCAATCAATGCTAAACTCCCAAAAATCCAAGACAAGTAGACAATCTGGAAGGGAAAATCAGTCTAGAATCCCAAGCAGAGGATCTGGGATGGCTTAGTGAAGAGATGATGATGAGAAATTCAAAGTCCCTGACGAATACAGAGGGGGATGCTCTCAGCTAACCATTAGACTGAACACACTTTCCCCATTGGAGGAACTAGAGAGAGGACTCAAGTTGCTGAAGGGATTTGCAGCCCCATAGTAGAAACAACAATTTGAACCAACCAGACAGCCCCCCCCCGCCCCCTGCCAGAGCTCCCAGGGACTAAAGCACAAACCAAAGGGTACACATGGAGGGACCCATGGCTTTAGCCACATATGTAGCAGAGGATGGCCTTGTTGGTCGTCAATGGTCCTGTGGAGGCTTGATGCCCCAGTGTAGGGGAATGCCAGGACCAGGAAGAAGGAGTGGTTGGGTTGGTGAGCAGGGGGAGGGGGCAAGGGATAGAGGATTCTCAGAGGGGAAACCAGGAAAGGGGATAAAATTTGAAATGTAAATAAGGAAAGTATCTAATAAAGGGGGAAAAAAAAGAAATTAAAAGTCCCAAACAACCTCTGGCCACCTTGTGGACACCCCTCATGAGACAGAGACTTGATAAGAGTTTGATAAAACAAAGTTCTCCACAGAAGAAAGACAAATGAAAGTAAATATAAACAGCTATCATTGGCATTGCCCTTGGCCCTGTTTCCTTCACCCTGAATGCCTGGTTCCTGGTGGAGGAACATTAACTGATATGACTAAACAAGAAGTTTAATGGTTAAAACAAATGGATTAATGACAGGAACACTGGATGTGATATCAGGAAACTTGGGATCTACTAGCTCCACTTATAACTACACTGGAAAAGGTAAAGATATTTTAAAGAGACACTTATGCCCCTCCCTTTGTTTGTCAGACTACCAAGAAAGTAGATCATGATTTTTTTTGTTTTTGAATTTCCCCAGGAATCTCATACTAGGAAAAGGTGTGTGTTCCTTCCTGCAGAGTACATCCCCATGAAGCTGTGTGTCAGCTATAGGAAAAACTTGTCTCCTAGGAGATTTTATACACATCTGACAATGTGTCAGACTACCTGGCAGCCAAGATGAGTCAAAATATCAATGGAGTAATTACTTGTGGAGCCATACCTTGACTGGATATTCTCACTTCTAATCTACTGTTTAAAGCTAAATTTCAGATACACAAAATATGGACTTGAATGGATCATTAGACCTCCCTGTTCCTCTTTCTAAATAGACACAATAAATTTATCTTATTCTCTCTCTCTTTTCACTTCTAATAATTTTTTTTTTAATTTCTCTATTGGACAGGGGTGGTTGAATGTAGCTTGGTAGAGCTTCTAATGCACAGGCTCTGACCCAAAAAAAAATTGAAAGAAAAACCTTCTGAGCATTGTATCTTCCATTAAAGGATTCATGCCCTGGCTGCCGTGTTGTGTAATGTTGGGGAAGCCTGTGAATACCAAGACTCTTCTCTTTTAAACTCACAATTTTCTTCATTTACAAGATGCAAGCTCTTTTTCTAATTTAATCTGTCAACTTTTCTATGTCTTTATCACACTTTATCAAAATGTGTATCAGTTTGAGAAAGGGAATGTCTGTCTACCACTCCTAGCTTTAGGCAATGGCAAAATCCTGAGGAGGCAGTAACACATTTTATATTTTAATTATTTTTGTATCTTCTTCTGCTGGGCTATGTTTCTTGATGACTCTTTTCACTGTCTTGTACAAGCAGGCCCTCCTCCCTCTCCAGATGGAAAATATGCTTGTATCCAGTGATGTAGAAAATGTTTCATGTACATCAAGATGTTGCTTGGAGAAATAGTATGAGGGAAATGTCTGCTCCATTTGAGGTTCTGGAAGAATACAGCTTCAGATCTAGAAACTTTAGATCTAAATTCTAAAGCACAGTGAATTGAAAGGTGAACTTGGACTCCTATTTTGATTAGCAAGTTAACTACGCGATGACCTTGAGATTGCCTTGTTTACTTCTTGTTGGAGCCTGCTCTGAGTGCTTTAGAAAGCTTAACTCATTTAGTCCCTACAGCATCTCCATGACCTGGAAGCTATTATTATCTGTATTTACATTTCAGGGAAGAAGTAGAGCATTTTGCTTTGACTGAGATGCCCTTGCAGTAGGCAGAACTGGAATCTAAAACTGAGCTTCAAATCTCTAGAATCTTTATTCTTATTCTTATGTTCTACTCCCTTAGAATATTAAAGCATAATCCCCCCCTTTTTTTAACATGCAGAAGCCTAAGCCACAGAAACATGCATATGTGGCAAAACCCATAGAACTAAGTAGAAAAAAAAATGGGATTCAAACTAAGGATCCCTGGTCTTATCTACTAAGGGCATATCAGCACAGGGAGATTCCATGATCTGGCATTCTATGCACCTCCCACATCACTAACCATAAAATGGAATTAGTGAAGCAAATCTGAAAGAGAGTAGTCACACAAAACAAACAAACAAACAAACAGCTAATGCTGTGAAAAGCAAAAGCAAGATACTTGAGAATTGGGGCAGAAGTCTAAGTCAAGAACTGATTATATGATAGCCCATCCAGAACTGTTGTAAAATTCAAAATGTTCAAGGAACTTCTTCCTAGTCATGAACATGAACATGATAAAAATAGGAAAGAGAGACTAATGTCAAGGTGTCAGAGATTGCATATGAGTGTTAGGTAGATTCCATCTTGCAGTGTAACTCTACAGAACATTCTTCTAGTGAATGACAGAG